>JAFVLL020021792.1:0-16135 GCA_021397915.2 Tor tambroides
TTGCCCGCTGTTCCCTCTTTTCCTATAACCACGTGATGGCGGTGAGCCCGGGTGCGAGGGCCCTTTCATCGCTGCTTGCAGCTTTAATTATTTTTGTTTTCTTTGTACAACTGCTTTATGCTCATGCAAACAACTTGGAGTTTCTGAGAAAAGCAACAGTTGATTAACAGCTTCAGTAGGAAAAATGAAATAACATCGGGAACCTTGCATAATCATCTTCTGCTCTGCAAAGATGCAGTGTTATATGTACTACTATGTACTCTTCTTGTTATATGAAGGTCACAATGAACATTAGACCGCATTGAACTGTATTCACCCTTACCATTGCATCTATCCTTGACTTTCATTATAAAAATGATTACATTTTAAAAACTATTATGATCCAAACAAGTGTATGTATTATGAAATAAGAGACTTTTATTTGTGAAGAAAACTATGAAAAATTAATGTACATATCACTTGTGAATAATTGTCAATAATTTAAAGCTTTTATTTTGTGAAATTATGCAAAGTGTTAAAGTATAATTTAAATGTTCGTATCTATAATACATAAAATGCTACCGAATACGTTATTTTCACAACTGTCATTTTGTCATTTCTTGTACTATTAGTTAGTCCAAATAATGTTTGTACTGTACATGTGGGTTCAGAAAAAGAACTCACTGTGATGCATGCATATTCACTGCTAAACACACTGCTGAACTAGACAAATGAAATAAAGTAGTAAGAATGTGAAAAGTGTGTTTTAAGGGAGTTTATTCTTAAAGGGGGAAAGGGGAAGTGGTGTGTGGCCAAGTATCGTGACCCATACTCGGAATTTGTCCTCTGCATTTAACCCATCCAAGTGCATGTGAACATACACCTGGAGCAGTGGGCAGCCAATGCTGCGGCGCCCGGGGAGCAGTTGGGGGTTTGGTGCTTTGCTCAAGGGTCTCACCTCAATCATGGTATTGAGGGTGGAGAGAGTGCTGGTTATTCACTCCCCCCACCTACAATCCCTGCCAGACCTGAGACTCAAACCCAAACCCACGACCTTCGGGTTACAAGTCTAACTCTCTATCCATTAGGCCATGACTGCCCCGTTAAGTCTATGGGGTCAAAAGTTCCCTTACCTGAAGTAACATCCATTTACACAATAATGCTATTTACATTAACTACTATCCAATTTTCTTGAGGGTAGTTCCAAATAAAATTTCCGAGATGCACAACCCATAGATCAGCCTTTCAGAAACCTGCTCAGATAGCTGTTTGTGTACTAAAACGTTTTGCTTTTAAATGTTATATGGTTCGGTGCTGTATCTACAGCTGTTTGGCTAGGCCAAGTATAGCCCAAGAGTTCCTTTTGGCCTCAGTTTCTGAAGAAAAGCCAACAAGCTTTTGAGGGATTATGGGAGCACTCCCTTTGTCCATCCCACGCACCTGGAATTAAAGTAAAACACAGAGAAAAAATAGGAACGGCAAAGAGGAAACCTATGCCAGAGCAATACGTATGACAGCCTGTAGCTGTTCATAGATATCCTATAATAAGCTCTTATTCCAGACAGAAAGATTTCCATTATAATCTACTGCTTTCAGAAGCAACTGCGCTTAAACCAATTCAGAGATACTCAGAAGTAAATGCCAGGCTGAACTAAGTATGATCCAACAGACCTCTGCCACATACACAAACATATATAACTGGACAGAGAGAAAGGGAAACATTTGGAAACTACCTGTATTCAATTTACAAAGCAAGAAAATGTAAATGGTTTAAAAGCGGCTACATTATACCTTCAAAATTCCTAAATGAGCCGCTTTTAAAAGCCCCAAAATTGGGCACTGGTTAAACATATGCTATTTAATCACAAAACGCAACTACTTTTGAATGGTCATCAGTGGTGAAAAATTTTCTCCTGCAAACTGGTGCTGTGTTAGCCCTGTTAGTTTGACCATGCTAACTTGTTAAATGATTATCATCACCCCCTGATGACTTCTGCTCTTGGCTTGTCTAGCTGTTATAACTCAGTTACAGCAGCCAAACGAAATCTAATGTTAAAAATGTAAGGGTCAAGAGCCCAACTAATGCAAACACTGACCACTATAATGGTGACTTAATTTTGATTTTCTCCTTTGGTGATTCTTCTTGTTAACATCAGGTATCTTCAATAATGGTCAGTTATCACCTAATTCTCTCATTACCTTTAACGCTGCTTCAGTATTAATTTGACACTCTTCAGTGTTACTTTTAACACTCTTGAGTGTGGACTCAAATGAACTCCCAGGAGAGTTAATTTAACACTGGGCTTTTTGCTGTGTAGATGGTGAGAAAAGTTCAATTTTTGAAATCATATGACCTGAAGTCCCTAAGTCTCTCTCCTGAGCAGCGCACAATCATTAAATTTAGAACCAGGCCAGCATATGTTAAAGCAGCCAACCTTCATTGGAGCTTTATTTTTCTTGGCTTTCTAACAAGGCCTATGTGTTGAGGCTTACGGCAGCTTTAGGGCAGACCATACATTAAGATAGATATTTCCTTAATATATAAGACTTATATTTCCAGTCTCTTCATAGAACTAAAGAAGCATCAGCTTACATTTGTCTCATTCCTCAGAAAAGGACTTAGTGAAGGGAGTATGGTGTCAATTAGAAGCCAACAGAAAACAGGCTGTAATTTTAAGAAAAATTATAATAATAATAAAAATGTTGCCAACATAAAAGATCAGAGAACCTTCTGAAACCAAAGGGGTTATGTTCAGCATTTGCCAAAAAAGCATGCAAGGATGCACATTTGGAAAATTTACCAGAAATAAAACCAATATGGGACACACATTCAACGTATGTCCACTAATACAAACTTTGTGCATACTACATAAGTCGCATAGTGTGCCAGAGAAGATATAAAGTGATTGACAGATCATAGAAGATGTTAAACATAACTGTTTGAAAACAAATTATCAAATTATATTTGACAGTATTAGTTCTCCAACAACGAAATACTGAGATTATGACACCAATATTTAAATGACTTTTTTCTTTTTTTTTCTTATTTTTGTTGTTGGCCCTAGAGGCCTGTTCACACCAAGACGAATGTCTGGTGCAAAAATTTGGTGCAATAAACATTTTAATTTGAATGAACAGAGTATTTTGTTAAGTAACAGAGAATATCAAATATTAGAGGAAGAGTCCAGAACCGAATTTCTTATCTTTTATCACTCTTGTATTTGGTGGTTCATCTTTCTTTCTTCCTTGTCGAATTATTAGATTTAACTGATACGCCATTTCCTGATCAATCCTCTATCAGCAGTAAAAAACAGTCAGACAAAATAGAAATTGATTTTCACGATCTTTTAGCCCAACGCTACCAGAGCAAGACGGACAAGAAACAACAGAAGACGGAGTGTCGCAAGCGGGCTAAGGAAAGAACTGGAAGACCAAAAGATCTTCTTCAAATTAAGAACAGTCTGAAGTTAATGAGGAAACAAGAGCCGATAAATAAAAGAGTAACGAAGTTAATGAGAGAGATAATTAATGTGTATGATTTTTCAGTTGATTTACAAATGTTGACCAACGATTTGCGAATTATGGAACTCCAAGTTCCTATTACGTAAGGGATAATGTACAGGCAGCCGGTAGTTATCGCAGAAATAAGCCCCGACAGTGTGATCAGGACCCGACGCGAAGCGGAGGGTCTTGTATCACACTGAAGGGGCTTATTTCGCGATAACTACAGGCTGCCTGTACATTATCCCGCTTATTACACGGCTACTTGCCACATAAGGAAAAAAACTGGACATGAATATGAATTTGAAACATTTTATTGGCATATGTTTTAAATTAACATTTTTATCCTTCCGCGAAACGATATAGTACCACGTGACTAACATTCAAACGATGTACGTTAGTAAGACAATTTATAACATCTACATATATATATATATATATATATATATATATATATATATATATATATATATAGTCCAGTGTTTGTCACAAGATGGCGCCAAACGGTAATCTTTGTTGGCGCGGAGGGATTTTAAACATACAAGTAGTACCGGCTATGCGTTATTACTTTGGAGCGGTTATTATTTGAAAAGAACGAACCTGCAAATGTCTCAACTGACCAATCAGAATCAAGCATTCCAGAGAGCCGTGTAATAAAGAAGTATAAGTGTTAAGATGCTATATTAAGAGTATGTGCTGTATATTTTGAGAGCACAGTTATTAATTGCTATGTGGTTATTTTGCTTGCTTTGTGAAAGAACGGTTGGAAACTAGGGGATGCATTTTGCAACACGTGTGCAAAATGGAGCTTCTAGTCAAAACCAAAGCGTAAGGCGTTGTCTGCACCTGTTAGGGGTGTAATATTGTGGTTTAAACACATGCATTCACGAATTCGCATATGAAGTGTAAGGTGTTGCAATTGTCCTATAGTTTAAAATAGTAATAGGCATGCTTGTTATCTAGATGTTATGATTTTTTTCTGTTTGAACTTTTGACTCTGCCTTGTGAAAGTCTCTATGGCGAAAGGTTACGTTTCCTGGCTGCGCGGGAGGTGGAGGCAGACAGAGGCAGAGGCGAGGAGCCTTGAATGAGATCAATGCAAATGATATGCAAGGCTATAAAAGGTTGATGGAATGGATATGCTAGGCCGGCATTCCGTGGTGAAGACTTCTCGTTTGTTGTTTTGTTATTTTGTTATTTACTTATGAGTTATTGTTTTTTTAAATAAAACAAAACCATTGCATTGGTGATTCGTTAAACTTTTAAATCCAGACTCCGAGTGATTAATTATTAAATAACCAGTTATCAGAACCTGAATAAATCTTTGGTTTGAGCTTCAAGCGGTCCGAACTCGGCTGAGTCAGGACGGACACCGGGAGAAGGGATTCGAGGCCTTTGACGACACCTGTTCTTCCTGGAGGTAATTATAAGTCTGTTGTTTATGAGATGCTTACGGATATTATGGGTGTGAATCGTAGGTTTTAATCTTTCAAATCGGTATAAAAATACGACATCCTCTATGGGATTTTCACACTAGTCATTAAAATAACCCAGGGTTAAGCATAACCCTGGGTTAAAGCTGTGTTTAGAATGATGATAACTCAGGGTGAAGAGCAGTGTGAAAAGCCCTCAGGACAAGCTGGTGACAGAATAAGAAAATTCCACAAAGTGCTGTTTACCAGGGTATTTCTGCTTTTTTATAAGTGCCACCTACTGTTAGAGAGTGAATCAGCAATTTTATTTAGCCTGTCCACTAGATATTTTATTTAACCTGATGGTCTGAACAGACAAATAGTATGGGAAAATGGACCAAATTTTTTATCCCACATTTGAGTTGGTGTAACAGACTTTAAGTTACAGCTTAAATGATGATTAAGATGACAGCTCATTTGGTGTTGAAATTTCCTCATTACCATTTAGATCGGTCTATTGACTAGTCAGTGAGGTCAATAATTGTGAACAATATAAAGGCAAGGAGGAGAGGAATAAAATTCTCCATTTGTTGTCTTCAAGGAATAACATTGAATTGACAGCACAGTGCAACTTTGAGAATACAGGGTTTAATAGTTTGGTTTATTGGCTGTCTTTAGGGACTAAAATATAAATTAAACTGTATTAAATGGTTTCTTCATGGGGGTCATAAGTATTTTTGTGTCAAAAATCAAATCATTCCACTTTGATATGGGTCTGACATCAAAAAACACCCAACATATTGTAGCTACAATGTGGTATTATAACTTTTGTCCATGAACATACATACACATAAACCTTCAACTACCCTGTTACATTTAAAGTAAATATTTGCACAGTGATTTGTCTGTAGGGATGGCAGTGCTGAGAGAATTCTGTGCTACTCTTTCTCTGAATCTCTCTGCCAAATCTGTGGCTATCCAAAGCCCTTAAACACCAGTATTTCTAAATGGTAAGACTGAGTTTTCTGTTATAAAATATCAGAGTAATAATTACTGACAGTGTGTAGGCTTATGTGTGTGTGTGTGTGTGTGTGTGTGTATATATATGTGTACACGTGTGAGGTCATGAGTCATTCAGGATATCCCATACGCCACTTTAATGGAACAAGACCAGTACTTGAGCGTCCGGTTTGGAGGTCACTGAATGCAGGATGTTAACTTTAAAGGCTGGAGAAATTACACAACCATGTCATTAAACTGCTGGATGAGTGATTTTTCAGTTACTCAGATGCTGTCTGTGAACACACAGTTTATGTGTATCATTGTAACTAGGCCATTGACTGAAAAACACACAAATTCTCCTATGTTCATACAGATCCTTGTGAAAAAGGAGTGTGCTTAATTGTATTGAATGTGCACTTGTAGTGCACTTCAAATCTTAAGTACGTTTTTAAAAACTGTGTGCAGATAATATATTAATGAAACAAAAGGCCACTTAAGTGTACTTAAATAGAGTATACATTCATAACTATGTTTCTGTTAAGTAGACTTTTAAGTAAATAAATAAATACAGTAAGTAAACTGTTAAGCACACTCTTAAAAAGTAAACTGTAGTAATGTCAAATTCAAGTTGTGTATATTTTGTGTATATTTTTCATATAATTAACTGTAGTGTTATTCAATATTATAAATAAAGTTAATATACTGTATTTTAAATGTACTAAACTGCAATTTCATCATTACAAATGTGTTTAAATATATGGCATACAAGTTTTAATAAAATAAATTTTAGTTTACATGCTTGTTAGCACATTTCGACAACATACTTTAACCATATTTTAAAGGCTATAGAAGTATTAATGAAATTACATATAAAGACGTATTTAAGTCCTATTTAAGTGGTGCAAAAAAGTACACTAAAGTTCAGATAATTGGATTTAATATAATTTTAAACTCTCCAAATAGCCCTCTCTGCTTCCACAATACAGTCCAGAGTGTTTTCTAAATGTAACACGTGATCAGTGTATCTTAACTATGCTAACGTGTTGACATATAACGTAATCTTGGGTCTGAGCTCTGAGAGGAGACACAAGGGCCAAAAAGTTCTAGGATTCTCTGCCATATCACTTTCAAAACAATCCAGTGTGTTAATTACCATGGCAACATGTGCAAACCAATGGATACGCAGAACCAGGAAGTAGCTCTGCCCACAACTTCCTCGATGAAGCTGAATTTACAGTTCGGAAATCTGTTCCCAGCCCTGATAACAGACACACACACACACACACTTCAACACAACACAATCAGCTTTACACACATATGAACAGCTTTCAACACGAAGACGATTGCCCTGACACTTTCACAGACTCAATCCTACACTTTGTCATCATTCTCACCACAAACAGAAGTTACATTTGAATCATATATATATATATATATATATATATATATAATATAATATAGAAAATTATAGAAAAGCTTCAATACCCCTCTGTGGTCACCTGTTAAACTGCATAGCAACTCAAATTCAACACAGTTCTACAATATCAGTCCATGATGTGACATTCTGATCAACAATACAAAGACTGAGCGATATGGTGTGCAAAACTAATGGATGAATAAATTAAACACAATATACTATATCAGGGTGTGTGCAAGGCATGTGGCATTGCCAACCAGAACAGCTGATGTTACAGGAGCTCCAAAGATTTGAGGCATGCCACACAGCAAACCCCTCCCTGCACAGCTGCTCTGCAGTGTGATACAGACACAATCCTTATGAGAGATTCTGCTGAGTAAGGTAAACTCTCTCGCTGTCACTCACACACACATACTCCATAAAGTTGTCTACATGCAACAAGTATATTTCTATGTGGTTTCCCTTCAAAGTGAACACTGATGTCAGTAAGTTCACTTGTGAAGCGTGTTTAACAATATATAATTGAAAAGAAAAAAAAAAATTGAAATGCAGACTGAGAGAATTAGAAACGAGTTGCAAAGCAGAAACTAAAAAGAGGTTCCACTTCCTTATTGATAAAATCACACCCTTGGTCATGTGTCTTCCTTAAAAATGAAAAAGCACAATACACAGACCAAACAATGATTTTTGCACTTTGCATCTTGGAAAACTGATTTCCTTTTTGGAAGAAAAAAAAGTTTAGAATAGGTAGACACAAGTGACAGAATACAGTTTATTCCGACCAGCTACTGTACTGTAACTACTTCAACAAACTGCTTTGATCCAAACTCAACAGACAGCAAAACACAGAAACTGATAGTACTGAGTGTCACACCTAACTGTGCCTGATCACCACCTGACCTACCTGCACAAAGCGGAAATTACATACACTGTACTTTCTCTAAAGAAAAAAAATGTAAAGAACAAATTTCAAAACAATTTGTGAGGGTTCTCATTCTCAGCTGTCTTTTAAACTGAAAGAGAGAGAGAAAGATTTACTTACCAGCGATTCTGTCTCGCTCCATAGCTGGATTATGGCTCCTAACAGCCACATGTGGTTTCTAGTGTTTCTCCTCCTCTCCCTTTATTTGCAGACTTCCCCTTTTGCTTTTTCCGAGAGTTTAGTCGCTCTCCCCCTCTCTCTCCCTCTCTCTCCGTTCTCCCACTTTGTTCTTGTTTTTCCCTTTCTTTTTCTCTCTTTCTTTCTTTCTTTCTTTCTTTCTCTTTCTTTCTTTCTTTCTTGATACTGATCTTAAAATTGTTCAAAGTGTTTCACTGACAAGTGCATCCAATGGAACTTCAGTGACATGTGCTGATCATATGGCTTCATTCAATCTTATTTCTTCTTTCTTTTGACCTCTTTTGACACTGAAGCTCTGTTGTGTCTCTAAAATGGGGATAAGCCATGTGACTATCTGTAAACAGCCATATGCCCTCACTTTGAAAGAAAATGAGAAAAAAATTAAATCACTGCATTTGACACAGCTGAATGTGAATTGCAATATTTCCTAAGTCCAGTAGATAATGCTATGCATTACAAGAGTGAAAGTTACAATGTAAAATAATCTTTGTCATTATAGATTCTAGATGGCATGATATCCAAGATGTAGAGGAGTTTGTTTCTTCTTTGTTTCTCCAGAACTGAAGAAATTTAGCATTACTTCACTTGCTGACCAATTTTTTGGGGGTGAACTACTTCTTTAAAGCAGTGGAATTCAGCCCATAGTCTTCATGTCATTATTAAAAACAAAATCATGATGATATATGACCTCTGACATAAACCTTACACATCTAAGGTCAAAGGTAGCATAGGACTTTGATTAGTGTATGTGAAAGACATTGGGATACATGACCTCCTCTCCATTTCCAAGAATAAAAAAGGCCTTGGAGCACACTACCACACTGATTATTATTCTTTCTGGGTCACTGATGACGCAGAGAAAATAAGCCTATAATAATCAGGTTCTAGAAATAATTGGCTTTTTCAATAAAATATATTATTTATTTTGCTCAAACATGTTGATCTAAATCATCTTACAGGGTATAAGACATGCCACCAGTCTAAATATCAGTGATTCCCTATACTATTGAAAACACTATTAAAACTATTTTTTTAGATCATACACAACATGAAACTAAGGTTTCAATCTAATCATACATAAATCGTGATTCACTGAGGGGGAAAAAAACAGTGTGCCACTATAGAGGAAAGACATCAGATAAGAAAGTTATTTTTAGAGGCATTACAGCAGAGATTAAATTAGAGGGTTTGCTTCTTTAAAAAAAAAAATAAAAAATCTTGGCAAAATCCCAGCAGTGGGCCTCAGACATTTCCATGTCATGGATTATAAAACCAGGTAAAACAGCAGAAAAAAAACGAAAAAACAAACAAAAAAACAAGCAGGTGATAATGTCTGGGTTTCTACTGTAACCTGTTTTAATGTAGTGACACATTGACACAGGTTTGTGCTAAGGAGCAAAGACGAAGTCCCGGCCATTTCAGCAGGTAGTTTAGTGTTGTAGCAGGAGGGACACAATGTCTCATTCCCTCCATCAGGGAACGGAGGTTACAGTAGTAACCAAGACATTCCCTATCTCTCAGTTACTCAATGTTGTGTCAGTGTAGTGACACTAGGGATCCCTATATTAAACGCCACAACCAGCTGAACTGTGTTACAAGGTTTGGCAGTGCAGATGCAGGCAAGCTGCTGCATGCCTAATAACAAGTGCACTCAGGCCAATTTGTAACTTTCCCAATGCCCCAAGTAAGTTGCCATAGCTGCTTATATTGTGAGGGGAGGGTAAGGATCATACTTACAATGGGAATAGGTTGCTTCAGCCGATTCTTGACCTTTTTTTAACAATAAAAACTTACAGCTGTGCACACTCAAAATTTGCGCTGGGGAAGTATTCTTTTCCCTATGCTGTAGAAAAGAAAACTATAGAGACCACATCCTGCTTGAAGGGAGGTTAACATGTAGAAAACAATTCACATGGATTTACCAACAGGAAAGCACCACATCTAGAAAGAGGTCTCTATGGTAATACCTGCCTGAGAAGGGAGGAGCGCTACAGCTACATAGAATGGTAGCAAAAAGTGGAAAATACATCATTACCACTAGGGAAATATGGAATACTTAACCTAAAAACAAGGGCTCACCGGAAAAGGGGCATATCACGAGTAATGGGCCTGATAGTGAATTCCTCTGCTGTGCTGGAGCGTAAGAAAGTGTCTAGGGTTTATGGGACAGTGGAAACTCATCTGGATAATAAAAGCACAGTTATCACCTCAGAGAGGGGAAAGGCACAGTATCCAAGATATACACCCAGCCAGTTGCCCAAAGTTTTACCTGTTCATGCCTAACAACACTCAGGACAAAACTAGATTAACCTGGAGATTATAAAATCTCAAAGTTGTTGGGTGTAGCCCAACCTGCCACTCTCCAAATGTCTGATAGAGAGCTGCTGTTCGCTAGTGAACAGGAGGATGCAACACCCCTAATATACATTGTCAAGGTGGAGGAGTATAACTGCCTCTCTGACCTTTCCTGCAGGAAAAAAAATGCCACTTGAAAGCAGGCAGCTGCCTCGCAGAGGGGGCTCGGGCTTGAGTGATAGCCCACTGGTGATAGCCCATCCCACCCAGGAGCCAGATGTGGACGTTCCAGAAGTCTGGACATGGGTGCCACATCATGCCCTGCCCCTGAGAAAGGTCTTTCCTTCTTTAATTTTGGAGGATTCACCAAGGAGGGGCTGTCACAAGGAATGAGAGTTTCAAGAACCAAGTCTGGGTGGGCAACCAACAAATCCCATTTTCCATCCTCCCTGACTTTGTATAGTGTCTGTGCAATCAGGGTCACTGAGGGAAACGCATACTTGCACAGGCTCCGGGGCCAACTATGTACCGGAACATCCATGCAGAGTGGAGCTTCACTCAAGGATTACCACAAGGAGAAATGGGAGGATTTCTGGGAAGCAAACAGATCTACCTGTGCCTCGCTGAATCAACTCCAAATCAGTTTGACCACTTGGGAATGGAGTCTCCGGGAACTGAATCACCTGTCATAAAAGCGTGTTGGCTGTGCGATTGAGGTGACCTGGAATATGAGTGGCACACAGTGACTTCAGTCGCTGTTGACTCCAAAGGAGGAGATGGTGGGTGATTTGTGACCTGCGACAAGAATGGATACTGCCCTGGTGATGATTTATATATGCCACCATTGCTGTGTTGTCTGTCCAGACTAACACATGCTTGTCCTGAGTCAATGGTTGAAACCTCTGCAGGGCCAGCTGTACATCCAGCAACTCTAGGCTGTTGATATATCAATGCAACCAGGGTCCTGTCCAGGGTCCTAGGGGTGCATGCCTGTTGCATACAATGACCCAGACTATACTGGACACATCTGTTGTGACAACAACATGCCTCAACACTTATTCTAAGTGAAACCTTGCCCATAGAAACACAAGGTCTGTTCAATACCTGACAGTCTAGTGACAGATCGGCGTGATAACTATGCATGCTGAAGCGGTCTCATATGCATCAATCTGAGTGGGGTAACGCTATATGCACCATATGCCTTATGGCCCTCTGAAATTCCTTCAGTTGAACTGCGATTCTTCCCCAGAACAAATTCAGTTAGGCCAGCACCGACTGGCCTGTTATAGTGACTGAGTCCAACTCCACGCCAAGAAAAGAGATACTCTGCACAAGGAGAGTTTACTCTTCTCCCAGTTGACCTAATGTCCCAATCGGCTGAGTTGTTGAGATAATTAATGTGAATGCCCACTTCCCTTAGCGGGGCAAGGGCAGCCTCTGCAACATTCGTGAAGATGCGAGGTAGCAGGGACGGACTGAAAGGGAGGACCTTGTACTGATGTCCCCATCCCCTAAAAAGTCATTGTCTGTCTATGCATGCTCCAGCATGCATAGGCCGGGACACACCAATGCAATGGTTTGCCATCAGCCAATGTTGGGCTGTCGGAGCGTCTGTCAAGCTAGTTTTTTTCGTGTGCTCCACACATCAGCTCTTGTTGGACTCACGTCGGCGGCAGTTTGCCCGCATTGTGGCTGTCAGCAAAAATGAGAACTCTGATTGGATGTTCATTTTATTGAACAAGTCGGTGCCCGAGAATTAAAGCGAAAGTGATGAAAATGAGCAAGTAAATAAAGGCGGCACAGACAGAAGGCTGTTCTAAAGTTACGTGATGTGTAAGCGTTCAAATATAGTCAAACAAAAATAAGATCCGCACACATTTTTGGAAGAGAGATACATTTGAGATAATCCATTTCTAAGTAACATCGTATTGTGGAAAAGATATGTCGATGACGTATTCTGTATTTTTAAGGGTTCTAGGGACAAACTTGATGATTTTATCTTGCATCTTAACAATATGGTGGACTCGATCAAATTCAATGTAGAAGTGGATCCCAGTTCAATATCTTTCCTTGATACTAGAGTTTATTTGAAATTGGGATCCTTGATCACCACATTGTATACCAAGCCCACTGATAGAAATAGTATTTTGCACGCCACGAGTGCTCATCCTACCTATTTGAAAAAGTCATTGCCTTATATGCAATTTCTCCATTTAAAACAAATTTGTACGGAAAACTCTGAGTTTGAGAAACAGATTGTGCAAATGTATAAACAGTTTACCATTAAGGGTTATCCCAGTAAGTGGTTGAATGATGCACTGGAGAGGATTCAAGGGTCTTCAGGAGAAGTAAATGCGCAACATGAAACTTTCACTAATGCGCGGATTGGAAATAAAGTAAAATCTAATGCATTTTCAGTTATTTGTACTACAACATACTCGAAACATAGTCATGAGATTAAGGATGTGATTAAAAAACACTGGCACATTCTAACCAGCGATCCTGTGTGTGCACATCTTTTCTCTGACCCCCTGTTATTCTCGCACTATTGGGCGAAGAACATATGAGATTATCTTGTAAGATCAGACACTTTTGCGGGTAATAGGAAAAGAGATCGTATTGTAAATGAAGTAGGCTTTTTTTCTGTCAAAAATGTGCTGCTTGTAAATATATACGGAGAAAACAGGTGTCGTTCAAGAGTTGCATTACAGATCGAGTATATCGTATTAGACAGTTTACCACTTGTGCATCCACTAATGTCATTTATTTGTTGACTTGTGTGTGTAATAAGCAATATGGGGGGAAAACCAGAAGACATCACATTATTGAGCATATGAGCTCCATTAGGAGAAAGGATATAAAATCTCCAGTAGCCCATCATTTCAATGAAGCGTCACATTCCATATCGGACATGGACTTTACGGTAATTGAACATATACCACAGCTTCGAAGGGGAGGTGACATGCAACGCCGACTTTTACAAAGGGAATGCAAATGGATTTTTGATTTGAGATCTTTATATCCCCTCGGTATGAATGAGGAATTGATTTTGAACTGTTTTTTATAAGATTTATGGGTAAACTATGAAATTATGGAAAAATGTTTTTGCATCCTGCATTAATGAGGTTTTGTATTGAAAGTTTTTCTGCATTAAGGAGTTTTTACCATCTATATATGTATAAGAATTTCTTAAGGTATATCTGATATATCCTTTGTGTCTGCACACATATTATGATGTCCATGGTAAATTGATGTTTTAATGGGTGCAGGTGTGTACTAATCAATGTGGCACTGAGGAAGAGCTTTGTCTCGAAAACGTTTTGCACCTTCACACACCTTTTGCACTTTTCACTTGTTTTTTTTATGGCCTCTGATGAAGCATTGAATAAAATATTTTCTGAGGAGGTGTTAGCCCTGCATATAACTGTTTGTGGATCTTATTTTTGTTTGACTTCATATTTTTTTGGCTCGACACACCGGACTATGTGAGTTGACATTGGGCATTTGGCGCTGCTCCTCTTCTGTGAACTTTAGCGTTCAAATATACAAATATTTTCATAACATGAAGCTGCTTAAAATTAAGAAATTTATCCACATAACTGATATTCAAAATGGTAAGCAAGCGCTGCTTTGTTTCCGGGCGCGGGCACAGGTGCAGAACACACTTGTTAGTTTGCAGTCAGCTGTAGTCTGAGTAGTGTGTTCAAGCACAGCTTTTTGTCCAGATTTGTCACCACTAGTTCACTGAAGTCAGCTTGGTGTGTCCCGACCTTTGGAGAATTTCTGATCTTTAAACTAGGCTCACTGGAAATTACGGGTGGGGGAAAAATTTGATTCTTAGATGCATCGTGATGTGGACGTGGACGATTCTGAATCGATTCACAAATGTCAAAAATCGATTTTCTATTTCTGAATGTTAATTGATAACATGATGTTGACGGAATGCAAAAGGCGGAACTCTAAGCATGGAAGTGTAGCACCCAGACAGTCTGTGGCGTGAACATAACAGATCCATGATGGTGGCGTGTGAAATCAAACCAGCACCATCTGCGTTAAAAGCTAGCGTATGGAAGCACTTTGGCTTCTATGAAGTTGAAGGAGGAGAGACTGTGGACAAGACCCACACTATATGCAAGTTGTGTAAAGCCAAACTAAAATATTCTGGAAACACAACAAATATGAGAAACCATATTACACGTTTCCACCCAGAGGAGAAAGAAAAACACTCGGGTGTACTGGCAGTTGCTGCTGCTAACCAGAGGACCATCGAGCAAGCACTGTCAAAGCTTCCACCCAACTCGAAAAGAGCAAAGCAAATTACAAACTCAATCGCAACTTTTATTGCCAAGGATTTGCGTCCGTATTCAGTCGTCGAGAAGCGCGAAAGCCCTGGTATGTTGCACATTTTGGAGCCAAGATACAATGTCCCATCTCGAAGATATTTTACTGACACACCTATCCACACACTCTACAACAAGACCAAAACCGAAATCATGGAATCACTGCAGAAAGCGGTTAGGATAGCTATAAGATGTGATGCGTGGACATCCATTTCCTCAGAATTTTATGTCACCGTAACTGCACATTTTATCACCGACGAGTGGCAGCTAGCGTCTCATGTACTCCAAACAAGAGCAGTGAATGAGAGCCACACAGGTGCAAATATGGCTGAGCTGTTAAAGAATGTAGCAGAGGATTTTTTAGATCACTGAAAAAGATTTGGTTTTAGTTACTGATAACACATCTAATATGGCTGTTGCTGCTGAACTGGACAAATTCCCACATGTGAAGTGCTATGCCCACACGCTAAACCTGGCGTCGCAGCAGGCGCTCAAGTTGCCCACTGTGTCAAGGCTACTGGGGAAGGTGAGATGTATTACTACATTTTTCCACCGTAGTACCATTGCAAAACACCAGCTTGAAGAGAAGCAGAAGCTGCTTGGTCTGCCGAGACACAAGCTGAAAACAGACGTGAGCACCAGGCGGAATAGTGCGTATGAGATGGTTGACAGGTTTCTGGAGCAACAGCCAGCTGTCAGCGCCGCCTTTCTGTCTACCCAGGTAAGGAGAGTAGAGTCTGACATTTGCACACTCAGTGAAACAGACTTCTCAAATGCAGAGGATATCATCATGGTCCTAAAGCCAATGAATGATGCAACTACTCTCATGTCAGAAGAGAGCAGCTCCACCATCTGTTTGATTGCTCCTTTGCAAGCTCAACTCATCCAGGACACTAAGGACAGTATTGGAGAGTCATAAATGGTCCGGGAGATAAAGTAGACCATGAATGGGGACCTCAGCAAGAGATACATTAGCGAGCAAGAGAGAAACACTCTTTTCACAGCTTCTGCTCTGGACCCACGATTTAAGGGCCTGCCTTTTCTTTCATGAGTTTGTGTGTCCATATAA
>JAFVLL020021793.1:0-46418 GCA_021397915.2 Tor tambroides
TCTACTGAAGAAGAAAAGACACCTACATCTTGGATGCCCTTGGGGTAAGCTGATAGATATCAAATTTTAATTTCAAAGTGAACTATCCCTTTAAAATAAAGGTCAGATGGGTCAAAAACAACATTGGACCTCATTGTATGGACAAATTTTATGTTCTGCAAAAGAAAAATCATACAGGTTTGTAACGACTTGAGGATGAGTAAATGATGACACAGTTTTCATTTTTTGGGTAACTATCCCTTTAACCATATCTGAACCTAATTAGAGCTGGAGAACTGTATATCTCCTCCAGTGCAGACCAAACCCTCCCCCATCGGTCCTTCACAGGACGCCAGGAAGCCTCTGAACAGCTGCTTAGACACTTGTCTGGACTGAGTTACTGCAAGGTGCCTCTCTTTCTGCTTTTATTGATAATATTACTATAGTTGATGTAAATACGGCTTTGGCATAGTGTCTCTATATCAGCGTGGGCCACGGCTGGCCGACAGAACATTATCGTGACCCCCGTTTCTGTCTCCCTCAGGTGAGGCTCAGACAGGGGTCTGCAGGAAGCCATAAGCATGCTGGGCAACAATAAATATCCAAATGCTCTCCTTTCATTTTTTTTTTTTTATATGCTTGTATTTGATACTCAGTCATAACTTCATACTGGAACATAAATAACTTATCCGTAGACTTTATCTAAAGGAGTTGTTCACCCAAAAATGAAAAATCTGACATTATTTACTCATTTGAGAATCATATAAGAATGTTTCACACAGTGTAAATGTTCATGTTTGGGTAAATGATTCCTTTAAGTCTCTGAATGGTAACTTTAGATAAATTGTAAAGGTGTAATTAAAAGGGATATAATTGTTAAACCTTTATTGCCCTTTTTCTCAAAAGAAATGTATGCTTTTTTTCTTTTCTGAATGCTCCTCTTTTGTGAAGCATGCCCAGATTTTTACAATAAATTCTAATGTAGTAATTAAAGCATATATTTTATGTGTAAAGCCAGCTGCTCACTCTCCTCTGGGTCGTTTGTAACACACACAGACACTTCTTTCTACTGTGCACCATCTCACAGCCATCAGGCCTTTATCTGCCCTGACCTGTGGGTGTAAAGTCCTCTTTAATGCGTGACTGCTGAGGACTGCTCTACTGTCCAAACGTCTGCTCCAGCTGCCACACACACTGTTAAACACACACTCATGCATATGATGGCTGAGTTGTTGCTGTCCTGCACAGTATTTAATTTTTTTGTTTGTTTCATTTGTTTCATCATTAGATTCAGACTTGGTGTGTATGAATATAAATTGCTATTTTCCTGCAGAACTATGTACAATAACAGTTTGAATTGGTTGGATTAACCATCTGATCAAAATGAAACATGTCACCATTTTGCTACAACATTTGACATTTTTCTGCAGCACATTTTTGTGAAGGAACTGTGCTGTGTCATCTGAAATGTAAAATTCAATAAAGTATACACATGAAAACAAAATAGAAATCATATCAGTGTTTTTTTTTCTAGCTTGTGCTTGCGAAATGAGTAACAAAGAGGGCAGTATAGTTACACAGTCTGTGTACCAGCTACTAACAGATGGCTTACTTTTGCACTCTTATGAAATTAACGGTTTCCATATAAGCCATGGTTACATTTGTCACATTAACAATATGAACAGTCAAAAAATAAGGCATTATGCTGTCTATCATGTGTAACAGTTTTTATTTATAATGGAGATTATTGTATTGTAAAGGACTAAGGCTAGCAAAGGCTGAGTATATTGGCTTATGTTCACAGTATATTCTTTAGATTTTGCCTTTTCAGATCAAACACAATTTAAAAATTTAAATCCGAAGAAACCTTTGCACAAAAAAATATTGTTTTTAAGTTGTAATTATATCTATGAAAAGGCAGAGATCCAGTTTGAGGAAAGTGATAACTGTAAGTGACTGAAACATTATAGATTGGCTTTCTCTTTTGGAATGGACACATGTAGCCATCCATCAGCTCTGTGCGTATGAGATGTGGGTGGCCTGGACTGACGGTATTATTGCAATTTGTATTCAATTGACAGTAATTCCACTGTCCCCATGAAGACCCCCCAGCACACCAGCACACACACACACACAATCTCATGTTCATCCTGTTGCCAAAAGACATCATTTTTGCATGTATTTATTTTTTTTTTTTAATCTTAAGTTAGGTTGTCTTTCATATACCAGTCACACATGGTATGTAATCAGGGATATTCAGTTGTTTAACCAAGACAGTATGGTTATTTCGACACAAAAAATATATTAAAATATATTGTTCTCATTAAAGTCAAATGTTTTATTTCTTGTTATCAATATTAAATTTGTCTCATATTAAATTACTTCTATTAAATTAATAATGAGATAATACTATTCTGTGCTTCTTTCCCTGTTCCCTGCCAGTAGACAACAACCAGAAATGATAAAATATGCTTGTATATAAAAGTAAATGTAATGGTAGGTTAAAGTAATACCATAACACACAAGAAATGTCTGAAATGATCTCACATGCTGGTTCATTGCTGCATTTTGTCTACAAGTGCAAAAAAGCACAACCATCACACCTTTCTTACTTTCAGTCACCTTGGGGTTGATAGAAACTAATGCTGACCTGAAGAAGTGAGAAACGAGGACAAAAATCTAAGGCGAGTAATGCGAACATATGTTCTTGTTCTTCAAAATCAGTTCTATTCAAACTGAAAAAAATCCCACTTTTCAACAGTCCCATCCCGTCAAAAAACAGTTTGATACACTTCACTAATAACGCAATTTAATTTAGTTACATTTAGTTCACCATTTTATTGCATATACTCCAGTCATGTGTTATATCATGTTTCCACTTTATAGACAGTATTGAGAAATGAATGTATAACTTTAAATAACTAAAGATATATTTTAGAATGTTCTAAATTCATATTTTAGAACATTCATTTAAATGGTGAATTGACCGAATCTGTGATTATATTATTGCTACCATGCAATTGTGAAGCAGTAGTAAAATATAAATAATCCTAAACAAAGGTTCTGTTTTTTTACAGGTGTTTCTGCAACCTGATGATCTGTGTTAAATCATAGTCATGCACAGAGAGCCAATGATATGTAAACGTTTGTACACACTTCTACTCAAAATGCAAACAATTGCCACATAATTTTTACAATATGTGGTTTCATATTGCCTTCTTATTTATTCTACAAATGCAGCAGTTTATGTCCTAAACAGACAAAATCCTTTATTATAGTTAGGCTGCAGAAAATGTATGATTGTATTTAAAGAACTGTGTCTAGTTACTTTCATCAAGCAAAAGCCATATCGTGAACAAACAAACAAACATGATAATTCACGATAAAACAACAACAAAGATAAACCTTTATCAGGCATAAGGGTCACACCATCCAGGACGACAGTAAAAATTGTCTGGGAATTCATGTTGCCTTCTGCCTGCCTAGTCCATACAGCTGTTGGTGTTTTGTTATTTATTTATGATAAATACAGTCATGTAATCTGTAAATTACAGAATATGCTGATCTGTTGTTCGTATGTAAATCTGCACAATTTTCTGTTGGATGTTTTATAGCAACCTACATGGATATGAATTGCATAGGCTATAAGTCAATAACCGATGCACACGTTGAATACTTGTATAATTGCTGAGATATCAGGTACCATAGGAATTATTAAATATAAAACTACCTGTCGTATTTCATACCACAATATTTTTAAAATGCTGCAGACAATTGATATTTATGTACACATACGGCCAATCAGTGACCTACAGTTCCCAAATACTTTTATATTTATTTTATCTTAGTAAAACTATAAATGACTTTTTTTTTCAAGTTTGTTAAAACATTAAAACGCAGAATAGACAAAAATGGTCATTTTTTTAATCTTCGATTTTTTTTTTATTATATCAATATCCTACTATATCGAGTAAAATTACAGCATTGAATTTGCCTGGTTTGACACCCTTTTTTCATCTATAGATTAGCCGTCTTGCCATTTATTTCAGACGTATGCTCAAACATTTATAATTTACCTTCAGATTGTTTTAATATTTATTAAGTGAATTTTATGCATAGGTATTTTCTCCCCTGCCGTGCTTATTATTGCCATCTTGTATCATTACTGCTATTGTCATAATAAATCAACCTAAATATGGCCAGAAATTTGAGCTAATCTTTAATTTGCATTTCTGTATTCTTGAGTTGAGCAGTACTGGCTCATCTGGCGTTTAGAACGAAGTGAGAGACAGCTAGGCTACTGCTCCCCTTGAGATTCGCCTCCAGTCTCCTGGGAGCACAGAAGTCTGTGCACGTCACAATATGTTTTGCACCTATAACCATAAACAATTTTAATAGTTTCATATGTACGGAGACAGTCAGAATGGGTGAAATTTCTTGCACTAATTATAATACCAATAAGCCGTTACGCCACCAATCCCGCATTTGAAGAAAAGCACTTGTTGCTTAAAGGGCGCCATCATAGTTCACTATAAAGGGATTCATCCGGCTCCAGTAGCAAATTACCCAGAGCATACAACCAATTTCGTTACCAACTGAATCAAATGTACATTCACTGTGATAGTTTTAATTTGTTTAGCAGAGGGTGAGTGTTGTAACACATTTATGTTTCAACGTGTTTTGGGCTCTCTCAAACTTTGAAATAAAATTAGCATATTTCCTATCTAGTTTTGAATTCTAGCTATTAGTTATTTATTATTTAATTTTAAACCGAAACGTAATGGCATGTACAAAATGTGCTTGTAGCGACAGGCTGCAACATTAATACATTTGTTTGTTTATATTCGTCAAATTCAAGTTCAAAATAATTATGACCCATTTACAAAACTTAATATTATATAAGCATTTTAATTCAAAAAGGTAAACAATTAGGCTAGGAAACCTCGCAGACGCGCAAAAATGGGTCGCAAATACAATATAGCCTACATCGCCTACAATTTTAAAAACACAAGAGAGATATTGTGTGTGCACGTATTTTAGTCACTCATACTGTGTCAAATTTAGGCCTATAAATTTTCCCATTTTATCAAGTCTTTGTATCAGGAAATACATAGAAAGTGTTTCGTGATTGACAACATTATGCACACTTATGTCGACTAGGTCTTTTTTATTGTTAAATTCAACTTAATCTATTCGCGCGGAAACGTTAATACATTTCAGTTTTTAATTACGATGGGTGTCTTGTTTTGCTTCCACTGAACCGCACATTGACACCACACGTCTGGGTTTAATTCCTATTCCTGCTAAACATGACATGTCTGAAAGAATGTAACTCATCAGGTCTTGTGGTCCACGCCACGGAGCTGCCGCGCACTGCCGCCACCCTGCGCTTTCGAGAGAGGAAAAAACATCTTGCAATAATCAGTCCAATTAGTGGAGGTCGCGGCTGCGCGCTCTCCGGTTAGCTGTGGGAGGTTGTCAAAACAGGGGGCGGCTATTAGACGAAACGCGATCCCCATTCATCAGCATTGTAATAATCACCGTGCAGACGAGCAGCTCAGGTCCTGCGAAGCTATGATCAAAATGATCCGTGGAAACAAGCCGTTTACAAACAGTGTCAAGGCGAGACGAGTACCTTGATTTGGTCTGTCACTGACATGCCCCCACCACACACACACACACACACACACACACACAGAGACAGACAGACAGACAGACAGAGCATCCAAAATCCCTTCAGTATGTCTTTTCCATTGCTTCACTTCACTGAATTGTTACAGTTTCATCAGAGTGTCACAAATGGAAAATATAGCCTAGGTAAAATACCTCGATTTGTGACGATCACAGAATAAGCTCACTATTTAGCCCTAAGCTGGTAACGTAGGCTAACTATGTTTCATTGATCATCATATTATGTTAATCTGCATCAATTGGAAATCAGATATTGGTATTGTTTAAGTAAGGGATGATAGATTATTAAGTAATGGGATCAAAGTAACCTGAAATGTTTACTCACCGCAAAGTGCAACTTAGGCGCCATATAATACCCATTTTCAAGGGCAGTGGCCGTCTCCGAGGCTGGCATTAATAGCTCTGCTTTTATTTATTATTATTTTGCTTAGCCTAATATTTATTTACTTATCACAATATCAACAAAAGTTATTAAACTGCGTTAAATTCAGCGTGTACAGTATCATTATAGCTGTAATCTGAGTGTAGATTTTAGGATTGTTCTTTCGTTCGTGTTATGTAGCTATAATAATAGCCATTATAATTGTTACTGATGTAAAAAGTGAGCTATTGAATTCAATAGATTTCTCGAGTCATTAGATCACAAGCATGTCTATTCAAAAATACGCCAGAAACATTGATTAGCTACTTGTTTCATTATGTTATCATTTATTTGTCAGAACTTGCATAGAAGTATATTTACACATGTAAAGCGACCCACTTTAGGCGACTATATTATGCAAAATTACCAGTTAAATGGGGTATATTCGAAATTTAGCATTGTAATCTTTCCACGATATTAACCTCAGAGAATGTTACATGCTTTGACGTGTTTTGAATAATATGCTATGCAAGTTCTGAAGTCTTCTTCACTAACAAGCCACATCACAGGCCTTTACTTCAGCAATGCAGTACGGGTCTCTAAAAAACTGCAAAGGTACTAGACCTTAAACTAATCAGTTTTCCCTCTGCTTTATGACAAGGTTGGCATGTCTCGACATCGTCAGCATTTTTATTTCATGTAAGATGCGATTTTGCTTAACTTTCTTGTGGCCTCATTCAGCTGAAATCAGAGAGTGTTCCTGATTAAAGCAGAACTTTGTTTCTGTGCCACTACATGGTGAGTTACAGTTCAGACTACAGACACTGACTGATGATATGCCAATAATGGTGTGCGTATAATAGGCATCATTAAAAGATGCGCCTCTCGCGCCTGTCACTTATGTGCGGTGTTTTACATGGTTAACTTTCAGAAAAACGAATGTTCTATAGTTTTGGTTCAGAAAATATATATATATACAAACATGGTAAAGGACGAACATTATACTATTATTACTTCGATGAACTTTTGTCAACAGCATTTTTAATGAATCTGAGTTGTCTTACCGGTACAAACGTCCCTCGCAGTGTTTCATATGCCTTTTTGGTATGATACCCAATCGCTGTTCTTTCTAACGTGCATCCTTTAAAACCGCTCTATACTACTTAAAAACGCCCTCCAACGCTGTTGCACTCCAATCCATAATGCCTGGCTTTCACGCGTGTGCACTTGGAGAAACATACCCCCTTGTTTATCCTCAACAACTGCTAAATAATGTATAACACAGCACAACTGGTCCGTTTAAAAAAAAAAAAAAAAAAAAGCCCTGAAGTGAACAGGAAAATAAAATGCAGACTGAATGTGCTTGCAAAAACATGTTTGTATCAAACTGAGATTTTATTTTATTGCATTTGATAGCATTAAAAATGATGTGCTGCAAAAGAATTAGAGAGAGCCTGTGTGTGATTTCTGAGAGTTTCCCAAACGCTTAAATAGTTTTGATGTGATCAACAAGTTACAAAGTGGTAAGTTTGCAGGGTGGATTGTCTGCTTATGGTCACTCACACTCCGGCTCCTTGGTTTGGAGAGGGTCTGGTGCGCAGTCTTGCTCTGGCGCTCTCATCTCAACTGCTGCTACCTCACTACCTCAAAGATCAGCGCTCTTTGGCTGTTAGAAGTGTCTGTCAAACCCCGGGCAAAAATGTAATATACAGGGAAAGTCGAGGCTATATTTCGACTTCGGTGGGCGGGCTCTAAATGAAGGGAATAATCAGTCAGCCAGCCCAAGGAGCCACCTCAAAGCATATCAGGTTACCTTGAATGACAGCGTAACCATGGCAAATAATTTGACTAAAACTATTGTCTTATCCTCATCATCCCCGGGTCAGATAACCAACCAATCACAGTTCACATAATCGCTTTTCTTGCCAGCTTAGAATAATATTATTAAAACAAGAGAGCGAGGTCCTTCTTCGGGAGTGCGTTATGCTGAAACGACATAGAAGAGGTGGCGAGAGACTCGCGCAGGAGGAACAACTTTCTCTCGTGTGCTTTAGATGGATATACGGTGTATTATGCTTGCTTGAACGGATTTAAAGTTTTGTGCCTCTCTACGCCCGGAATGGGATTTGGTTTCGTCTACTCAAGAAGTCGTTCTACATTTTTGTCTCCCAGAGGGTTTACTTAAAATCTGTTGAAGAACTGTTACTGTCATCGTTAAAACAGACATAAGTACGAAAAGTGAACTTTTTTCGTGACAAACCATGTCTATGCTTCCCACATTCGGCTTTACGCAAGAGCAAGTGGCGTGCGTCTGCGAGGTCCTTCAGCAGGGTGGAAACATTGAACGTCTCGGGCGCTTCTTGTGGTCTCTACCGGCTTGCGAACATCTCCACAAGAACGAGAGCGTGCTCAAAGCCAAGGCTGTCGTCGCCTTTCACCGTGGAAACTTCAGGGAACTTTATAAGATACTAGAGAGCCACCAGTTCTCTCCGCACAACCACCCGAAGTTGCAGCAGCTGTGGCTCAAAGCGCATTATATCGAGGCTGAGAAGCTCCGGGGCCGCCCTCTTGGGGCTGTTGGGAAGTACCGCGTCCGAAGAAAGTTTCCGCTACCCCGCTCCATTTGGGACGGCGAGGAGACAAGTTACTGCTTTAAAGAAAAGAGCAGGAGCGTGCTGCGGGAATGGTACACCCATAACCCATACCCTTCCCCGCGGGAGAAGAGGGAGCTAGCAGAGGCAACGGGGCTAACGACAACACAAGTCAGTAACTGGTTTAAAAACAGACGTCAACGCGACCGAGCAGCGGAGGCTAAGGAAAGGTACGGGTCAGTACGTTAATAACTATAGCTTAAAAATAGTTTCGGTTACTTGTTTAAAATTAATTAGAACACTTTCTTTACACTGAATGCATTCATTCACGTCGTGTAATGTGCATTAAGTCAGCGGTCAGAAGCCTATAACAATCTTAAAAGAAACTTACATAAAAAAAAAAAAAATCCCATGGATGGCCAGACAGTCACTACAAATGTCATCGTTTCTCCAATTCTATTAATGTCGTCTTATACGTATATTTAGGCTATTAATATTATTTTTAACAATATGCCTACTTTTCTTAAACGGAGTAGTTTTATATCCTAATATAGGCCTAACTTTAGGTGAAATAGTCCACTGATAATTAATAGGAAAGTTTTTCCGAATTGGGAGAGTTATCTGTATATTCTTGTTTAGAATGTGTGCAGTTGCATACTCCTTAAACGAGTGTTTTGTTTCACCCGCAGGCGAGGTAGTCAAGTTGAAACCACAGTGTAAACCATTAAACTAGCTCGTACGTTTCCCGATACTTTATACTTAATTAATACTTCATGAAAGAACCTTTACTTGACATGTTGTGATTGAGAATTTAGATAAATCAGTAGGTGACACTGTTCTTAATCCCGGCGATTTATTTCCAAACCATGTTAATAATTAGGGCCTACATAAATCATGTTTTCCTGCATTCGCTCGCTGATGTGCTTGAACGTTCTTTAATACAAAATATTAATATCGACACGAATTAAGAAGTGCAGTAGGACGAATGATTGACACAGACACACACCGTTGACAGCCGTGTTACGTAGTCAAAGATACTCTGTGTTGTAATAGACCAAGAGTAAAGAGATAATTTTTTATTTAATTTTTTAATTCGCTTTTTATAGTATTTTCTATCCAAAAAATAAATAAATAAATAAATAAATAATCTAATATAAACAGTTAGGCTAATACCTACAGAACCAAACCGTTGTCTTCAAATGATATACTAATAATATTAGGCCTAATGTTGTAAATAATTAAATAAAATAATATTAATTGAATAATATTAATGTTGTTTATTATAGCTTACCTATAAAATATAGCCTAAGAATAATATTAGAATAATGACATTATTATTATTATTATTAGGCCTATTATTATTATTATTATTATTATTATTAATAACAGAAGGTGTGTTTTATATGTCAGTACGTATTTATTTGTTTATTTAGTTTATTGGTTGTTCCTGTAATGTCAGACATGGTTTTACAGCAGATGAGTACATTTTAATTATAGCCCACTAACAGTTTTGAATACTAAACTTGCCGGATATGTTGCTCTAACCCTAACTCTAAATTCTCATTTTCACAGGGAAAATAATGAGAACTCGAACACAAACAGTCACAACCCGTTAACGTCTTCCATGAATGGAAATAAGACTATTTTAGGAAGCTCGGACGACGACAAAACGCCGTCTGGTACCCCAGATCACACCTCGTCAAGCCCGGCCTTGCTCCTCACGTCAAACTCCGGGCTTCAGTCCCTCCACGGCCTCGCACCTCCACCCGGTCCCAGCGCCATCCCAGTGCCTAGTGCAGATTCCGTGCATCACCACCATTCATTACACGACACTATACTGAACCCTATGTCATCAAACTTGGTCGACCTCGGCTCTTAAACATGTGGACCCTTTCCAAAGGACGCTTGTACATGAACGTTTAGAGTAAACCATCTCCAGACACGTATAAAACAAAAGCAAATGAGACATGGAACGGACAAAGAGAGTTGTGGATGTTTGTCGGCTGACCTACTCGCAAAGCTGATATGGAGGGCCTTGATAGAGGTATTTTTCTAGAATGTAATGCCATGATCTATTGTTAATAAACATGCTAATAAACGTCTTAATTGTTGATATCAACTTTATTTGATATCGTTATTATTTTAGATTGCAGTTGACCCAGGACTTTTCAGTCGCATATTCCGTTTGTTTACATTTATTCTTTTAAAAAGGCCATACGTCGTTTGACTTTAATGGGATTTCGTTTAATGAAATGTTTTAATATCAACACAGCATTTTTGAAGGACTATGGGGCATCTCTTCATTTTCATTTGTATTTTACTTTTGGAAAGCGACTGCATGTAACCTTTGAGATCAATAAACTCCAAACGCATCATAGTTTCATATACCCTTAACAATAAAATAAGATGCATTTACTGAGCAAAGAAAATGTTTGAATGGTTTTGTTGTGCATGCTGTGCAATGGTCTGAGCAGGTGTTCCGATTTGATCGTAGAAACCCTGTTTACTAAAATGACAAGCATCTGGTCACGTGGTGGTTCAGAAAAAATAATTTTAGACTGCAGTGAACATGATCTTGATTGATTAAAAAATAACGGCTATAAAGTAGGCTATTTGACCTCTGCATTGACAGTACTGGCCCTTAAAAATGTAAATATATGTATGTTTCTTGTTATGCCCAATTTGCGACCACAAACACAAGCGATGCCAGTGTTCTTCTAATGTTCAGAAACTTCACAGTGCACGTGTCACGCGGTTCTATAGCTAATCTGATATTCAGTGTGCTCCATAGGCCTATCCATAATTACCGACACATATTTGAGTGCCGCACAGTGCTCGAGCACAACATTAGGCCTACAGCTACCAGAATGATGTCATTCTTTGAGATCATTTTATTTCTAGAACACGGATTAATTTTGAGATTAATGGATAAATAATTAGGCTACCGTTATTATTAGGCTATTATTTAAAACTCACCCGCCAATGAGACAAAATAATAATTGGTCTTATTTTTATTTATTTTTTTTATTTTTTATTTTATGTTCTTTTTATTTTATTTTTTTTTACTTTTGGTATTATTAGCTAGACTATAACTCAGACAGAGATTAAGTAGTGGGTTCTCTAGCTGCAGTTTGTGAGTGACATCGTGAAATAGGCTACTATTTTTTCCCCCCACAGTTTAGAATGGACGTATCCTACTTCAAAATATTTAACAAAAAATTGGATTCAGGAAACATCTTTTCTTTTATTAAAATGCCGTGACTCGAACTGCTCAACATTCAGTAGGTTCATGATATTAAAAAAATTGCGTACATCAGTTCTTCGGAGGTCTGTACGCAAATATTATCAGTTATAGTCAAATCTGTTCACACATATCCAAAAAGGAGATGATGTTATTTTTCTTCTATTGGTGCACATTCTTTTTTACAAGGTTAGTATTTTCATAAATCTACACGTTTATAAACGGTTTATTTGATCTGGTAGGCTACTTAATTACTTTTTGTGTATCCTGGTGTACGAAGGATCACGTTTGTTTTCAACAGCCCTGTGTTCACGCAAATTATTTCTCTTTTAAACAAGGTGGTAGCAATTATTCTGAAAAGGCTTATTGACCTACAACACCAAGTTTGTTGCACTAGTAGGCTATTTAAAAAAACAAGGTCTGTATCTCCAGAGAATTAAGTAAAATAGACTAATGTTGTTTGTGTCCTCTTTAGAACTCAACAAATGCCTATAACGCTGTATATGTTACTGAGTCTGTGTTTTTAGGTCGTAAAAACTTCGGGCAAAAGATGTAAAGAAAAGCTCTCTCAGTAGTGAGGCTAATACGCTATAAATGCAATCTTATACGCTGAGTTAATGCTGGAAAGCTTGTTTATGAGGAGATGACGTTTAACATCTTGCAATTTTGCGTTAGTTGCATTCCATCACCAGTCTCCTTCACTACCTCTCTCACTGCTGCTATCTCTTTCTTTTTTTTAAACTGGGTCTGCTCCCAAATGCAATAGTTTTTTGCACTATGACTTTCCACAGAGCTCCATTTTTGAGGGGGCTTGCTCTGTTCCAAAAATAAATAAAATAAAATAAATAAATAAAAACGAATGAAACAAATGAAATACGTTTGTTGTTACATATAATATTGTTGCTATTCAAAACTGTTGCTCTAAACTAGAGGCATAAATCATGCGTATTGCTTATATTCTTTACAGGTTAAAAGACTACAAACGACTTTCCTTTCTTCGTTGTTTTTATCTTCAAAACAATTTTATTTTAGTCAGCTTAAAACTTTTTTTTCATTTACAGGATTTTTTAAATGATGTTTTATTAGGTAAAAAGTTTTGAGCTTGACTAGACAATTAATTTAGGTAGAATTCATAAACATATGTTCATAACATAAACATATAGCATACAACTTTGTGTTTATATTACATTCCTTTTTGTATAATTCGGACAACATTTTTATATTTTGGGCTTCAGTAACCTGATCAATATTAAGTGCTGCTAACCTGAATACAAGAACTGGATAGCTATAGATTCATGACTCTCTTAGTCCATAAATGAATGAATAGGAATAAATTTAGGCTAAATAAACGAACAATGATACAATTACATAAATCACGCTTTACCACTGATAGCTATAGATTCATAACTCCAAATGAATAAAAGACATATAAATTAATGAAGGGATAATGATACAAATAAATAAATAAATCATTATCATTATCAAACTATTATCATGAAAAAAATGTAGATAAATATTATAGAATTATTCTTCATGTTTTTCTATGGGCTCGCTCGTAAATATAGCCCATGCAGTGTTAGTAATAACGTCTTTGGAACACATTTTAAATTCTTTTTCCCCCTAAAAATAGCTATTCATATTCATGTTAATCATTAGCTTACTTTCATTAAACGTAGCTTAGTGACATTAAACAACGTCAGCAGACTACTATATTTTATTAAAAACGAATATTGTTTGATTTAGCAGACGGTCTGATGAAGAGTTATCACATTACGAAATTTTGTATCGAGCGTATTCCTGTTATTCATCGGAAATACATGGCAACTGTCAACTCGGCGTTATTTAGGCAAATAATTCATGTATGTTCATTTATAAAATTTTGAAACCAAGGAGAATGACTGCCTGTAATGGTAACGAAGGTAAGCTTTTCTGGTCTATAGGTGTCATGATGCAATAACACCTTCCTTGTTTCCTCTATGACAAATTAGGTCGCAACTGTTGCATCGAGTTATTTGACTTGAGCCAGTTGTATCCCAAATAATATCCCTAATTTTTCAAAAATAAGACATGAATCATCTTCACTTGTCTGGAACATCAAATCATCGTTTTGTGCACATCCTGCATTGGTGTTATTTTAACCCACTATTTACTAAAAGTTCACTCTTACTTTTATATGAAATGCTCGTACTACTTTTAAGGAAAGTATACTGCATTTAATACTTATTCAGATGCTGAACACAATTCTCTGACTTTTGAAAACACAACCAACCTCTACATAACTTAGCATAATTCATTGCACTCCTTGCATGACGCTTAGAAATGGAGAACTAAGCTTAAACCAGAAATTGCACGTGATTTATGCAATTAGTTTAGTAAACGGTTTAACGTTATGTGTTGGAAAGGTTGACGTACTGATGAGGTTTCAAAACCAGGTTGATCAGGAATGGCCAGATACAAAGTGGCCTTGCGATTCAATGGAAAGCTGTAGAGGTTTATATAATGGTTTATGAGGACACAAATGTTTATAATGATATAGGTATTGCAACGTGAAAATGAACATGGACACTTCCTATGTCGTCGTAAACCAAATAGCTTAAAAACATAGAAAGTTTTATTTTTTTATTTTTATTTTTGGAAATCTAAACATGCAGAAGGTTTTCTGTGATGGGTAGGTTTAGGGATAGGGCTAGGATAAGGGGATATAATGTTTGTACATTACAAAAACCACGTAGACTAGAGAGTGCCCGTAAGCCACATATACCAACGTGTGTGTGCCTACTTAACCATATATTTATTTATTTTTACCCAGAAATGAACTATGACAAATTTCCCAAAGCCTCATTTTTGGGGACACCCCCATTAAAAATAAATAAATAAAATATATTAACAAATTTGTAAAAATGCAGAAAGTTTTCGGTTAGGGTTAGGATATGTCGTAGAATTAATCAAGGTACTTGTAAACAGTAAAATAAACCAGCTAAACTAGCTGAATATAAAAACAATACATTTTAAATAGAGACTAATTAGAATAACTGTATATAAAAAAACATACATCTATGAATGTCCCCATACAGATAGCTAAGTAAACGTGTTGAGGGGGTTGCTTTGCTACAACCTACAATCTACAAACAACTTTGAAAGTAGCAGGGACTGCACACCAAAGCATGAATGAAACTCTTCATGTTGTGATCTCATTGACGCCCTCTATTGAACAAATGAGTAGCTGCAGAAAGGTTGTTGACAATCTCTGAGACATAGCCTAGTTGTGTCAGGTTTATAATAAGTAGTGTAACTATTTCAGTTACTTTATTAAAGTAATATATAACTGATTACAGTTTGGGGAAAGAATTCAATTAAATGTGTGTGTGTGTGCGTGTGTGTGTGTGAAAATATTCAGATGTAAGCCCCTTTGTAATCATTAACATTTTCATAAGTAACTGTAGTTTATTTACATGTGTTTTCTCAGAGAGTTACATTTATTTAGTAATTAAATGACTTAATTCCATTACATGTAACTAGTTACACACCAACACTGCCCATGATTATCCCATAATGACACATATAAAACAAAGTGTGAATATAAAAGAAATCTAAAATATGTATTCTTCCACCACCACTATGTGCCAAGCAAAAATGTATGAGGGAAAAGGGAAGATAAGACTCTTATTTCTGTTCACTGGGATAACTGTTGGCCATCCAGAGATTGACTGGCCATCAGAGAACCCAAGCAGACCTATTGTCTATTGTCAGAATATAAGCAGTCTGAAACTTTCGGTGAGAATGCAGAAAGTGGAGCCCATTCTTAGAAAAAGAAAAAAGGCTAAACAAACATAACTGTACTTTAGAATGCATTTGAACTAATGTTATATTATAAGAAGGCATATAATACCATGCTATTGAAATATGACTACTTGACAAAAAAAGCGGTACAGCCAGTCTGTCTTATGTTGAAGCTTACTTAAGAGCCAGGTCACAGGGTAAGTTGAGTGACTTGCACACTGTATAATTACAATTATATAAATTACAGAATAAAGGATCAAAAGATTTTTATTTCATATAGATATAAATCTACAAACCAAATATGTTTCTTTGAAAGTGGACACAAATCTAGGCTACTTTTCATCATCAGCATCTCATCTACATCTCTTTAATGAGGTAATAGTAGCCTATAGACATGTTGTTGTATAAAGATCTGCTGCTGCAGCACTTCTGCTTTTTGCCTTCATAACCTCTAATATCTTTATTATCTTGCTTACTGAAACTAAAAGAAATTTAGATTACACACCATGAAATGTGAAAAAAAGCTTCACCATTTTTAAAACACCATGTAGTTTATTATAGATTTTGACTTTTATTGTTCATCACATTTTAATATCAAACACCCTCAGTCGCCTTTAATGTTTCTCAGGGAGACCTGAAAAATAAAGGCACAGCCAGTGATTTTAACGAGGTGTTCGCGACATCTAGAGGGTCAGCAGCGGTACTGCAATAAAGACGTTCAGCTAAATGTTTCTTTGTGCCTCCCACATTAAAAAGTGAAATTTAAAATATGATGTAAAAATAGCCTATATGATTGATATTATTATTATACTTTCACAAAAAATGTTGTTGTTTAAACCTTATCTGTTCTAACAGTAAGCAGCTTTAACACTGACAGAAAACATGGATATTAGGCAATTTTATATTTTATACTTTAAAAAAAAAATTAGCTAGGCTACAAGAATCAGATACAGAGTTGGAGGTTTCGTATAAATTTGTATAATTTTTTATAAGAAAAAGTAAGCATGAAGGTCTACCTCTAAACTTAATCCTCAGTAGGCCTATAGCTTTTCTCCCGGACCTGCCTTCATTGGTGACAGCAAGGTAAGCAGCAAGTTAGTATGGCCTAAAATAGCGTTGCGCAAAATGCCCCCAAAATGTAACGTAATGTAGGGCCTATGAACTACCCCTGTACTTGTTTTGTGTGTGTGTGTGTGTGTGTGTGTGTGTGTGTGTGTGTGTGTGTGTGTGTGTTTATAACCAGCTATAGATAAGCAATATCACACGAGCAAGACTGCTATTTTCCTGAAATTTCAGCACGATTGCAAATTTGATATATTTATTTTATACAACAGTTCAATAAGCAAGTTTTTATATAATAAATGACGATTTGTTGACACAGCATTGTGCAAATTTCGGACTATTTTAACTGTTTTAATAAAGTGTCTACCAGCAACACAGAATGGTGTTTGGTTCATCCTCAATAATTGATTGACCCATTCATAAAACACAGTCACTTGCTTCGTTTATGAATGATTCAGTCGGTTTGAAAGAATCGGTTGAAAAACGATTCTATGACTCACTTTTTGAGACTTGCCGCCACCTATTGGTGGTTTTAGTTTCATATATGGGCCATTCTACAAAATTGGTGCAAACTGCTGTCCCACAACCAAAAAACACATTTAAAAAGCATTTAAGTATTCAAATCTTAGATGTTTATTAAGATCCCTCTATTATCTATTGAAACCCACAAAAATATTTAAAATATTAGTAAGCTTAATATATATAAATTCATGATTTATTGGGTACTTTCAATTGGGAAGTGGCTGTCCCAAACCCTAACCCCTATATTTCAACTTATAGAAATGATATTGAAATATTTTTTGTATTTTTTTAAAAAGTGAAGTTCAAAATATTTATTTTACATTTTCTTTGTAAATTATTAAACTTTACGTAAAAAAAAAAAAAAAAAAAATGTGTCCCGCATTTTTCATGTCACTGCTGAAACAGTGAATGTTTTAGTCTATTGGCCGAGACTGATTTGAACTAAACCCATAAATTTATGATCAGGAAATATTCATGTGTCCCCTTCTCTTATAGCTACAAGGTGTGAGTAGATAGGTCTCATCATTTTGAGGTAAGTGTGTTCAAAAGTCTGAAAAATCTGTGTGCAACTTTAAGGAACGTCACTACCGAACACTTTTTTTTAATTAAGCACACTTGTTTTGAGGAGTTATTCCATAATATTTATTTTTAATATGTACATCACTGTTCAGAACTGTGCTAGCTAACCATGTGTTGATTAGCATCTTTGAGCTAGGTTCAAAAGTATCTAAAATTGTCACTACTGAAACAGTCACTATCGAAACATTTGGTGGAGTTTTGGTAGTGACATCTTTGTTTTTTGGGTGTTATCCCATAGAACTGTCACTACCGAAACAGTCACTACTGAAACATGTCATCATTGTTTCGGTAGTGACAAAAGGGAACACATAATCATCATATTTGGGGGAAATAATTGTTTAGTACAGTTATGCATTTTTTTTGTATTTTTGTATGTTTTTGTAGTGTTTAGTATGAGTTAAAATTCTGTAATGAGATGTGGTTGCTACCAAAGCATTACAGTCACTACCGAAAATGTGCTGTCACTACCGAAACATGGGATGTTTTGTCAGAAATAAAGTATACTGAATTATCAACTAAGATGATATGGTTCAATGTTTATTCAAACTAATGAATCCTTAACTTTGAAATCAGTATGATCAACTATTTGCCTTTTACAAAGAAAAATTGGATTCAAAATACAACAAAACTCATAAATTACACTTTAAATATTGTTAAAAAATTAATTATGGATTTACCTCACCTAAAAAGTTTTTAATAAAATAGCAAAAAAATAAAAAAAATAAATAAAATAAAATAAAATAAATATTTAGATGTAAGCAAAATCTTAATAGGTCAATATAACCCTTCTAATTAAATTATTATTACTGTTTCAGTGGTGACAAATTTGGGAAGAGGACAAATATTCCAAAACTTTATGAAAATACAATATGAGAATTAACTGCACAATTACTAGAAATGTGTACCTTGAATATTATACAATTTGCATACATACAATTTTTTCGGAAAAAGACATTTTTTCAAGACATTTCAAACTCATTTTAACCCAAACATGGGGATACTATAGTCCTAACTCAAATATATGAATAACCATAGCCTACATTGTTAAAAACAAGGACACGAATCTGTGACGTAGGCCTAAGTTCCATTCTAACCTATCTGGATGCGTTTAGAATTTCGATTTGAAGTCTATTTTGGGTCACTGATGGTTTATTTAACAAAACACATGCATAAGGAGAAGTGCTTCTACATAATGACATTATAGACCAGTTATATTATCTGTTATATTATAAGGTCTAATATGCATTGATTTTAATTAGCCAGATAAACTCAAATTGATACCCAGCGATACCCTTAGCTTGATGTGTATTTCTTAGCAAATATAAATATTTTCTTGAATGTTTGATTCGCACGTTTGGCCAGTAGGTGGCCTAAGTGACTAACCAATGAAAGTATAACATACAAGGTGTAGAAGTTCGCACTTGTTAAGACTTTAAATAAGATATGTAGGCCTGTGTTGATACAATTAAATTAAGTGGATACGAAAGATATCTAAAAAAAAAAAAATACTAATGATTGACGTGAAGCAGTTGAAACTGCGACGACTACCTGTTTTACATTTCGTTCTTTCTTTCTTTCTTTCTTTCTTTCTTTCTTTCTTTCAAATAGCCTATCTTTTAAGATAGTGTCACTGAAAAGTGTTATGCAATCATTTAAAGCCCAACCTGGAAAGGGCCAAGAAAGGTCTTATAGACAGGCTACGAGTGTTTTACGCTCCATTATCAGAATGGTTCGTCAACACTTACCTTGTAGTTTAACTTCGAAAGACCGCGCTCCAGCGGGGCCCATTACATTTTTACATCAAGTCCTCAAAAAGTCTGGGTAGCAGTGATGAAAAATTAAGGGAGTCGGGATTCCATTACATTCCGAGCTGTTCAACTCTGTGATGTAGCACAAATGGAAATCCAGTTCAGTGTTTAAACATCATTTGACTTACAGATGATTAATTATTGATGTGTTCCCAGTGCGCTAGCTCAGAATCGTCTCCCGGTGACGACTCAAAGCTGTCTTTTTTTAAAAAAAAACATGTTTAGAAATGTAGGCCTATTTTAGAGCTACCCCAGTTTGAGCTCCAATTTAATTTCAATTAGGCCTACCTGATATGAAATCCAAATAGACCTATATTTTGAAGCTTTTTCGTTTATAATTTAGTCGCAATTTTATGTTCATGTGAACTGGACACATGCAATGTACAAATAACAGACTGAAGACGTGAGCTAAAGGGGCGCTTCCAAACTTTCTCCACAAGATGGGGTAACTCGCCTACGAGATCAACGAGCACATACGAAAAGCGCTTTCATCCACTTGAACACAGCTGATTTTGGACCTGTTTTGTGACTCTATTCACGTATTTTATGTGTAATCTATTCTACTGTTTAAAGCAAAAGTGAAACCCATCTTTTGCTTTCATGATAGAATAGCAGGCTATGCAACACTTTAAACTCAGACGTTTTGAAAGTACGCAATTATATAAAATGATTGTTTTTACCAAACTTTATATAATCAAATATTTAATTTCTTTTCCCTCCACGACTTTGTAAAAAAAAAAAAAAATCTAAATAAATATATTAAAAAGTTCAACAATATTACTGAGTAATAGGCCTATATGTAGGCTACGCCTATAGGTCTGTAAGACAAGTCTGTGCTCTCTCTCTGGAGGCCTAGGCTATATATGTCTTCACGTAGCCTATTAATTTTTAGGCGTTTTAGCAAGGCAAGTGTCTGTAAATTAGTTCTGGATATTACATTTTAGTTCTATAGCTTTTATAGTGAAAAGAAAGATTTGAGTAGAGTATGACTGTGGGTAAAAACGCCAGTTGTAGTTCATCTAAATGATGTGCGACCAAGACACCAGCAGCTAACATGACATCTGTTTAAACGCTTTCATGCTAATACACTCCTCTCGAATGGCGTCTTTGTTAGTGCGTCAAAGATTATTTACAGAATGAGTCAATTGCTAAATGGTTTCATGATTGTTGAGCGAAATCGCCGTAGGAGGCAGTTAGGACTATTGGAGGCTGTGAGGTCGAGCTCTGGCGCGCAGCGGGGCTCCAGTAGGAGCGGCGCTAATTGAGGAGGCAGAGTCGAGGCGGGCCAGTAGAGCACGGGAGCGCGAAGAGCTGGGGCAGGGCATGCTTCTTGGAGCTGAGCGTATTGTTTAGATGTATAAAATATGAGACCAAAATTTCTCATTCTATCCCCTCTTTTTCTCGAAAATAGATCTTTCACGATGTCTATTGGCCTCAACTAGTCAACCTAGACTCACATTTTTAATAGCCTATTCTTCTGTTATTTGTTTTGTATTTGTCATATCTCATCGATTTTGTCTTTATGTACACATATATCATACCCTTTTGTATAAATTCCCCTTCTCCACTGAATCACACGTGGCTATGCAGAGCTGTCCAGAGCTGAAAATTTGTTAGATTATGGTTAAGGCCGCGTATGCTATTATTATTTTGGGCAATTAATGTTGTTTTCAGTACAAAAGTGATGCCAGTACGCGAAGTGTACTTTATTAAGGGCTTTTGGTATATGAACATATTGCATTACAAATTAATAATGTAATAGCCTATGTATTTTAACCTATGCATTCAACTATAGTGTAGCTTGATACCAATATGAAAACACAATAAATGACAATGAATGTTTTTTTTAACATATTTTTTATTTAGGCTATTTTATTTTATGTATTTCTTTATTTATTTTTCATATGACTTACTGGTAGGCTAGCCTATCTGTTGGGCTACTTGTTTTACTTTGAGTTAGAACGTGAATGCAGGTGTATATATTTCTCATAGTTATATATTGTCTCCAGTATCTTTAAGAGACGCATGCCTGCTCACTCATCACCCACCCACAAGTGAGAATGTTTCGGGAGAGACTTGGGTTTTCAGACTTATGTAACTTTGCAAGGTGTTGTGGTGAAACAAAATCTGAATATTTCTAGTTTTTCCACAGTTCATAGGATCTCATCCGAATTAACCTTCAAATGGGCTCTTACACTCTGATCTTACTGCTGATCCTGTATCATAGCCTCTTGTGACCTCTAAATTACTCTGTAATAGAATTACAGTTTTTAATCCTGCTTGCCAGAACGCCTCATCACAGGCTGCTGGGTCGAGAACAACACTCGCGGTACTCCTTTAAAAATTAATGCAGTCACATATTTTTATGAAATTTGTAATTGTTAATCGACTTTACTAAATGAACGTCATTGGTAATTCGTGTACTGTCTATCAAAAAATAATGTGCCTGTCTCTCCAAAGCCAAGTAGTTTTTCAGATCAAAGTATTGCTCTTATTACAGTTTTGAACCATGGCGGGGAAAGGAAAGACACCAGTAGTCGGTCATAATAAACAGTAGCCTAATAGAATTGATATGAATTTTCAACAATAGGCTGCCAGGTAAAATAATAAGTCTAATGAAGTGATATAACATTTCAGATGTGAGAAGTTTTAATAATTAATCTTTTAAAATACAGGCAATCATTCTTTCAGAAGCAGCTAAAGATAGCCTACAGTGAGGTTGGAAATTCCCGTCAACTTGTTTTTTTTTTAAATTATTATTATTATTTGTCGCATTTTAGGCTACGTGATTTGAAACAGCTTTTTGAGAACTTGTATATATATATAGGCCTGTATTGGTTGAATTATTACCCCATTATGGGATAACATGAACAATAAAAGTAGGCTACTCTATAAAGTAAAATTATCATTAAATGTGTATATTAAAAATAATCATGTGAATCATGTATTTAAAATGTAATAACTCGTTTGGATGATGTTTGTTTGTTTGTTTATTTAATTATTTATTTATTGGGCATTTAGCCGACCGTTGTCATCCTATCATCTGCCTAATGCACAGCTTGCCACAATCGCGATAGCCTGCTAATTCACGGTTCGGATTCTAGCTTCACGTACCTTGTTCTGTGCTTTTTTTGTGTGTGTGTGAGAAGGGGACTGTTTCGGGAGGGAAAAGGCCCAGTCTTGCCAAGAGTGGTTGCACTGACAGGCTATGCCGAGGCTCCACGCTTTCAATCCGGGTCAGAGGGAACTGACGCTCATTGAGAACTGCATGAATACACACGAATAGAAAAGTTGTGTTCAGTTAACCGATGAAATCAGAGAAAAAACAGGGCTGTACAATCTTTTCTTATTGCCGTCTGCGGTCCAATTGCGTTCATTTGTCTCTGTGCGACGAAGGTTATGGGAACAGGACAAAAAATCTATTCTGCCTTTTTGACACCCTCGCCAGTGATAATAGTATACACGGGCTTCGGGACTGGATGTGTATGAAAATGTTATGTATTGTACTTATATTCTGTAGGTTACTTCGTGTATTCACATTGCAAGGGAAAAAATATCTGAAATTGTGTAACTGAATTATTAGACACTTTATAGGTAGCTACAACAAGAGTTTAAGAGAGCAGTCTCTTTGCAGCTCTGCGTAAAAGCTGTCTGTAGGCATGGGGCCACAAAATTTCAAGATATGTTGCTGGCAAATTACTTTTTATCTTTTATTATTATTAATATCATCATTTAGCAATATCTTATGATATCCATATGAAATATAAAAGCCAGTTTAATGCAATAAGTGGTTCTAATAAATTAATTTCCTCCATCACACACAAATTACGTTTAACACCTGTTTATCTTATTCTCAAAGAGCAGTATTAATTTAAAAGAAAACTCTTCTCATAACCAATTTATCAGTAGCTACTAAACTTATTTGAGAAGAATATCTGCCAATAAATGAATGTAGTCTGACTGATAAAAATCACTGTGAAGTGATTTGAGAGCTCTATCAGCCAGTTATAGTACACTGCAGATGAACTTAAGAGGTAAAAAGTAGTCTCTCGCGATCAACTAAATGAATGCAAATCAAAGGTTTCTTTATTTTAGCGCATTTGTGTAATCAAGTGTCATTAGGATCAATGGGTATTTCCTTATTGTCGCGCAGATTTAGACTTGAGAGGACGTACAAGACATACACAGTGCGCCCTACATAATTATGAACGTGAGTGAAATAATAAACGCAGCCTTATTTAGTATTGCCAGTTGTGAACTGAAAGTTTCGTCTAGTCTTTATGTTATCTGTAGTGAAACAGACACACATGAATGGGAGGAATAGAGAGCGATGATAAGGGGCAAACTTAATAGGTGTATAGGCTAAACAAATCTATTTATAAAACAAGGAAGTCTTAACTAATTAAAAAAAGAATTAGTTTTCTTGTTACAAATATCTAAACTCATCTTTAATAATAGTCTTTGTTACATCGACAAATTAAACAAGCTGATTAGGTTATTTGTCACATCTACAAGCTGTTCCTCTGTTTTTGGCAGCTAAATTAGAAGTGTGCCAAATCGGAGACGCACTAAATTAGGATATGTAGACTTCCAACGTTATATTGTTTAGTGAATGACTATCCTCCATAAAATTTACCCATAGTATATTTTACGTCAACAAACTGTTTGTGTTTTTTAAAGTGCGCTGAAAAAAATTCTGGAGCAAACTAAGTAAACTTCTAAAGGAAGTGCTTTGTACGGTTTTCTGTTTGTGCATGCGAGTTAGGGCTACTCGCCCAGAGGGAGCTTTCTCCTTGCATAGCTCAATTTTGAAAGAAACGCCGTTTCGTTGACTACAATGGGACACTGGGCCATGGGAGGAGTCCTCCATGATTAGTCAATTTAATGGCGCCTTCACTTAATTTTTGCATTGTGTATTTTAGCCACTGGTTATTAACAAAAAGGGAGACGAATGTTCACCGTCACGGCGAATTTTATGTTTAAAAACCTTTCTGTGCTACAAATTGTGTTTGTTGAAGAATTTTGTTGCATATGTTACACTGCTGATCAACTTATTTCATGCTCTCCATAAACTGGAGAGAAAACTACTAGAATGTTGTTGTATAGAAATTCGAAAATGTTTTGTGGAAATGACACACATAATGCAGTTTTATAACAAAATTGAATACTGTATTTTCAGTTTAGAAACGTATACATTAACAGAAACACGCAAGAAAGTAACATTGAATTATAAGCGCTGGACTGGAAACATGAAATAGACTTGGTCAGTCGATGATGATATCCAATATTTTATCTTTTGCATTAATCTCGACTGATAATTCATGGTCACTAGCGTTCTTTTCATGGCATAAAACAGAGAAACAAAACGCCTAGAGCACTTAATATTTACGTTTTGACGAATAGTTTATGTAGGGACACCAAGCCAAGAAAAGTGAACAGGGATAGAAAAGAGAATGGGTATAGCAATATTATTTACAGACTTATTTCTACACATATATTACAGACTGGGAGAATGATCGCATTATTTAAGATATACATAATTCAATATAAAATCTCGAAATAAAAATAAAAATCTGATACAGTCATAACGATTCAGTTCCACATTTGACCAGTACCCCAAACAGGCAGTGACAGAAGTGTAGTAAAAAGGTGCTTACGACTCAAATGATTGTCTGATGAATATAAAGGAAAAGAGGTTTGCATCCTGGCTGCTCGTCGTCACTCGGACTAAAACAGAAAAAAAGGCGATGGACACCGGTTTCTGGTAATTCCCTCTTCACGGTGGTCCTGGTAGACATAACAAACGTGGGGCATTTCCCCTCATACAAAAAAAGAAAAATATATATATATTTCGATATATATATATATATCATGCAAGTGATGGGATGGGGGAAAGGTGTGGGGTCCATTGAAAGCGCTTGAAAAAAGACGTGCTTTTATGTTTTTCTTTTTATAATAGCAATATCAATTGGTCCTTTTTCATCTTCCCCGATAATTAATAAAGTTTTTCAGGTCCTTTTTGCTGTATATATTTCTCTTTTGCGTATCATACGTCGCATTCCGAGTCACTTGACGTTACTGAAAGAATCGATGTGCCAGTGTCGACTCTCTCTGTCATACTCGAGACACTGGTCGTTGGACTAGCCGCAGTTGATGGCGACTCCGCCGAACTGCGTGGGGTGCAGCCGGATTCTGAAAGGGACCGCATGCCATTCTGCCCTATTGCTTGATGCTGGAGCCTATAGCAGAAAAGTGAGAGAATGGTATGCCGTTAGATGTAAAAGTCGCAGGCCATTTTCACCGAAAAACGCGCCTCAATTTTCACGTAACTATTAGGCTATGCTAGGCTATATTAACATAGTTCTTTAAAACGATATAGATAAAAAAATATATCTAAAATAGATGAAAAACAACATTTGCTTACATGGTCAAATAAATACTACGGCTGTACAGCTGGAAAACGATTACATAAAGCATGGCCGCTACAGGATTAAGTCTATACCAAAATATTCTCATATTTATCCTCGAAATTTGATTGACTTCTCATGATATATAGTATTGATAGAATTAGTTATTGCATTCATTTGTATGTTCAAATTAGGTGTGATTAGTTAAAGATGTCAGTTTTAGTATGCTGCATGACCAGAACGTCATAGTTCTTGTTTGACGATTTGTAATCATCCAGTCAAGTCCAATTTGTAGATTTCTCCATTAAATAATATAAATTACTTACACCAGTCAAAGTGTGTGCTTAGTTTCTGCTGCTTTCTCATTCCCTAGACGCACAGTAATATTTAGTGTTTAGGTAGAAAAATAATTTGACTAGCCTAAATCACCTGAAACAACTCTCACTCTAACTAATTTACGCCATGTTATCTGTAATATAATTACGAAGTACACTGGGAAGTGAAACAAAGCCTAATATTTTGCAAGATGTCAAATATTTCAAACATTAAACCTTAGAATAATTTGTAGCCCAATAATGAGTTATTTCTCAATGCATGAGTGTCCGCAGAATAGGTTTACAACTATTTGTATTTACAATGTCATGTTGCAAAAGTAACTGTCTAAGAATGTTTGTGATAAACTACTCTGTTGAATTACTTTGAATGTAGATGATTTGGATAGATTTTACTTTTCCAAATATAGCAACAGAGAAATGCTATTAATGCTATTTTTAGACGTAGCTTATCCATATTTGTTTTGTTATTACTAGTATCTAAACATTGGAACAACTGTTAAATTAAGATTTAAATACTTAATACGTTAAAAACGACAAAAATACTACATTTTTGTCACACAATAGCTTTGCTGTAAAGAATATACACATTTGATTACATGTTCTTTTTGCTATTTCAGGTTTCATCGATGAATCAGGAGAATCTTTTCCTTTGCAACATTTTTTTCCCCCACATATTAATAAAACTGATACAGGTATGTTTTATCTACTTGCTTTTATATTCTGGTTGAGACTTTCAAAACATCTTACACATGGCACAAATAAAATGTCGTCATTCTCCCTCCCTCGTCTCTAACATTTGATTGTTTTTTACTGCAGTGCTTCCTACCTCGTGTTCACAAATTTCACAACAATTCATTTTAAATACACATATATAAAATGAATAAACACTTAAAGCGCAAATTTCCATGGAAAGTTAAACATGCCTAACGTGGCTGACCTGTTTTTTGCTGCCGCTGCCCTGTCTCGTTGTCTCCGGTTTTTAAACCAATTTCCGACCTGTGTAGGAGTGAGTCCAGTGGCTTGAGCCAGTTCCCTTTTCTTGCTGGGGTTTGGATAGGGGTCCTGAAGGTACCACTCCCGTAACAGACTCCGCGTCCGCTCTTTGAAACAATGCGTCTTCTGCTCACCGTCCCAGATGGTTCTAGGCAGGGGAAACTTCTTTCGCACCCTGTACTTATCAACCGGTCCTAGGGGACGCCCGCGTAATTTCTCGGCCTCCTGATAGTGAGCCTCGAGCCACATCGCTTGTAGTTTACCGTGCGAGTCCTTGGTAAACTTGTGGTTCTCCAGAATGTGATAGATCGTGAAAATGGCCTGCAGCGCAACAGGCCTGGGCGCGATGGATTCATACATGATCGTTCTGCAAGCTCCCGGTGCCACTGGAAGCGACCATAGGAATATCCGGCTGCTCGATGTCCCTGTTCCTCCAGCGTCTCGCAGACGTCACTGCTCCTGGAGAGTTAGAATGGTAGCTGAAACATTGACAAGTCTTCGGGAGACCTGGTGCTGGGCGCACTGCTCGCCAAGAGCAAAGGGCGATCAGCAAAGTTTGGCAGGAAGAAATGAGAGGGATAAAGCTCTAAAGGCGATCTGAAAACCATGGAAATGACCTGAGAGAGAATGAAATTTGCGAAGGAAAAAAGAACGACGAATTCAGATTGAATGATTCAATAGCTATCGCCTAATGACACCAGCCTCATAATATCTCCCCCTAAATCCACCGTGAGTGTAGCATTGAAATATTTTGTTTCGCTTTTCTATTGGTCTTCTTGGTGTCGTTGTAGGGTTGTCATGGCAACCCTGCCAATCACTGTCAAGCGTGCCAATCATTAGCCAGTACGTAGAGGCTTTCACCACTTCTGCTGCACGCACAGGGGGTTATCAGGAACTCCAATCTCAACAGCACCCTCCCTCCCTTGACTCGTGTGAAGTCGAAGCAGAGTCTCGCCTATTTGTTGAATGGAATGAGCAATTAGTGGGTGGAATATTATTGTGATCTTAACGAGGCTCGTTAAAGTTAAGAAGATATGTAGGGAGAGAAGGCAGGGGTGGGGTCTCGGGATGACAGTCACGGACACGGGAATTTAAATGAAGCGCTAAAACGGAATCTACGACAGGGTACACAGATAGGCATTCATTCTTTAGCGCCTTGTATGAAGCTGGAGAAGATACGACGTTGCGCCGGCTCGCTTAACCCATAAACACAGTAGCCGTAAAAGCATGTATTGAATTTTATATTTAAAAGGATAATGTGTTCCCTTTGCATATGCAATGCTGAAAACTCCCGGATCGTTTTTGTACTTCGATCGCTTTTCGGTACGATATGACTGCTATTCTCGCACAGTGACAACCGTTTAGTCTACTTAGTGGACGGCGCATCTCTGTTGCTCCGCTGATGCTTTACTAGCTCAGAGACCAAACACTGGCCCATTGCCCATGCATGTTGAGAAAAGCACTTGATCGCTGATGCATATTTGGATTTATTTAATTAAACTGTTCTCTTTTTCAGTCTATTGTTATTCTGTGCGCTACTTAAGGTAGTTAAAATTAGAAAGCCCGTTTCCCGAGAATGAAGGACATAATCTAGGCTATATGTCACGAGATTGGGCTTCCAATGGCATGTTGGTATAGGTTTCGTCTGGGTCTGCATCGAGTTTGTGTTGCACTATATTTAGACAGTGCTTAGTTGGTGTTGAAAATGTACGCGTCCACTCGATTAAGAATAGCCTAATAACCATATTGATAGAGGCGTAAGGAGACGCAGCATCCAGACTTTCTCTAAACTAATGCTGAAATAATTTAATGCATTTTCCAGAAGTGTTCAGGGATTCAGAACGCGTATGTCTCTTTCAGATATTTAATTCCATCTTTTCAAATAATTATGCATGTAAATGGGATAATACGATTTATTTGTATTAACTTTCCTATTTCCTATTCCGGTTACTTTATCATTAGCCTTTACACAAACGTAGTGCGGCTTAGCAAAATAAGGGGCGGGGAACAGATCCTGATAGATGTATTGGGTCACGTTGTGTCTCCAGGATCAAATCTGTTTGTTCTTCTGTCACAGGAAACTTAAGTGAAGTAATTCCAAGAGGCACTTGAAGTGGTCCCTTTGGAAAGATTTATGGACTGGAAATAACCTGTGTTATTTCATTGTTGACCGTATTTTTGGCCAAGCTGTTTTACATTTAGAAAAGCTCTTGATTGTGTCATACGATACAGGCCTTGTTCCCCAACACTGATTAAAATAATAAAATTTTGGAGACATCAGTGTTTGCATGACACGGTTCAAAGATGATTTGCAAAAATTACTCGCGTGTAATAGTGGAAATGGCTTTAAAACAGAAAAAAAAACGTGCCAAGTTGTGGTAAATTCACTTTGTTTAACATAGCCTTTGTTTTCGTTAAGCAAGTCATTAGCATCCCCAAATAAGTTCATTCACCTGGTTTAATCGTCTGTTTATCCCCTAGCTTTCATTGCTCTGTTCTATGCCAAAATCAGCGGGGAGCAAGGTCCTCAATACCGATGAACGTTTAGCTCCGTCTTTGTTTATTTACTGACAAAGACTATGAAAGAAGAATGTAATAGACAGTGGATTATTTCGCAGAACATAATAATATGTGTTTCTTTAATACTTTCAGTATTTTTGAGTGAAGTGACATCAGGGATTTGAAACTTAACACGTAATTTCGGCGTTCACTGTCTCTCTGAGAGAGCCATAGCTTAAATAAAGCTAAGTGTCGTCAGCATGCCAGAGATCATTGGGAAGAGCTCGGTTGTATGAGAAGGTAAGCAAACCATTTCTTAGCTCTATATTCGAACTTGCTCTCACTTCTTATCACACGAAAATGTGTCCTCCCATACTCTTACCAATATTGGCAACTACGCGGTTAACATGCATGAGTAATTTTGTGCATTGTGTGGTGAGTCGGGGACTTGCAAGTGTTTGAGAAGGAAAGGGCACGGGACAATGCCTTCTCGTTAAAGGTTTTATTTCATTTTAAACACTCATTCTGTTTTTTTTTTCTTTTTTTCTTCACATCCACTTAGGTCATAACACATTGCCAAACAGGAAATCGATCTTCAGGTGACGGCTGCAGAAACGCAGAGTTCTATCAAGAGACATCTTCTCGGAAGCGGTGTGGTTTGAGTCTTTCAGTTTTTTCTCTTTTCTTAAACTAACTTATGGGTTGTAAAACTGGACGTGGTTCCATCGATTTTGATTCATTGCTCACTCTTTTTTTCCCTTTTATGTCACGTCTCTTTCTTGTCTGTCTTTTCCGCTATATTTTCCCTGGTTTCATCCAGTTATAAATTGTAGGCTATTATGATATAGGTTGTTTTCTGGTGCTATACCGCAACAGTTCCATCCAAAATGGACTTGATTTAAATGTGGCCATGAGGTCTGTGTTGTTTGTACAAAAGTGGACATCTTTGCATAATTTGAATCGTATTACTTATTTTTAAAATAGCTAATTGTTCCGAGAGACTCACCAGAGAGTTGGTGAAGTTCTTAAGAGTGTTTAGGGCTTCGTAAAAGACATCAAGATGCAGTTCATAAAGCGAAGGCGGTAGAATAAACAAAAAGCCTCGTTCGATACCAATTATAGCCATGCATATTCCCAGATTATCGCTCGTGAAGTTGTCATCCTCTGCCGGGACGTTGCTCTCACTCCGTGAATCATGTGAGACAAATGCAGCTTGCAGCGTTGTGGGGCCGTCGTAACGGGGCGCAAATGCCCCTTTCTATTCTCTGCTCAGGGTCTTAACCTCGGCTGTATTTTGAATCCGCGTGGCTTGTTAAATGTAGGTAGCACAATGGATGCGTTTTATTACTTCTTCCCATATGATGTAACACCTAATTATGTAGGTAGCCAAGATACCATTCAGAATAAAAATATTTTTGGGAAAAAAATATTTAGAATGACAAATGTTTGATATGTGTTATTTGTAAAAGGAAATTGGGTCATTTTATAATTTTGTTATATGCTGATCATCGAACTCACTGTATGAAGTTCTCTATATTATTGATTTGAGCATTATTTTTTTAATCATTTAGGCTATTTGTATTGGCTATAGTATAAATTATTTTTAGTTATTAGTTATGAGTCCCTGCAACCTCAGTGATAAGTTAGTTTTTTTTTTGGCTGGGGGAGGGAGGCGATATGCAAGCACCATTTTCAACAGAGGTGTACCCCCTCCCTCCCTCCCTTTTTTTGTGTGGTCTCATTAAGTGGGCATCCTGCTAGGTCTGCGGAGTTATACGGGAGCTGTCCAATCACTGCATTTGCACGGCTTGTTAGCGACATTTAATGAGGGTTCTCTGCGAACCAAGTGAATGGCGCTTCAATGTTAGATTTACCTTGTGTCAACTCGTTACTTCTAATGAAGCCATTGGAGGTTTCGCTTGTGAATGGAGCCGGACGCCTGGAACTGCAGGCCCTCTTTCTTCCGGTTTCTCTTAGAGCTTTGGCTTGGCCCAAATCCATAGTGTGTGGTGTGGGTGGTGAGGACGTGCACTGTATTTTGGGGGGTCGAGCGGAGTAACGGGTATATTCATAAATAGATAGTTACGTTGTATCCATTCTATTGTGCGTTAAGTGATTATGTTGATTTTAGGACCTTATTCGGGATCATCGTCATTACCCTTGAAGTGGTAAACGAACTCTAGTTCCTCCTCGAGATAAATGTACAACCACAGACATACAACGCACTTCTCTAAGATCCACCACTACAATCACATTTTCCACAGTTTTGACATTTAGGAATATTTTTGTGTTTAAAAGGGACTAAAAGAGTATAATCAGTTACTCAAAATAATAAAGTAGCCTAATAATGTGTACAGCATGACGACTGTATGGAATGAATTTCTTTTTGTATGAACCCTTTGAATGTATTTTTAGAAAATCGTCTGCATAAAGAGTATAGTCAGATTAACTATAGTGAGCCATTTTAACCCTAATTAGGCTAGATGTTAGGTGTATGATGTTTATGATTTTACGAAATTGTACAGTTTTCATTACCAAATTAAAACATAAAAAAAAATATTTTCAATAATTAAAATAAATAATAGACTAAGCACAATTGTTTAAAACTTCAGAGAAGCATGTCGATATGTAGGCTACATTGATTTAGGCTAATATTTTCCAATAAATAAACAAATAAATAAAAATATATAAAAAAAATAAAAAAATAGACCTTAGGAATTCGACGTGGTTAAATTGGATTTTTGTAGGCTACATCATGTTGTCATTTACTCAGTTTTGCCAGTCTTGCAGGTGCAAAATGACACGATGTAACCATTGAGGCTCTGTCATAACGACCCGGGGCAACCTGACAATAATTCATAAAGGCTGGCAATATGTCACTTTGCATTTACGAGGAGTTTTCTATTAGAGGTTTTAAATAGGCAGAAAGTGAAACACGGATCTGCGCCTAGTAAGACAACCTAAACTGGAGCAAATCGTCAACATGGGCAAATTATTAGCGCCTCAGTTGAGCTACTGCTGAAAGGGCAGACCCATTCATGAATTTTGCTCAGTCTCTTCGTCCATTCCCCCATAGTCATTAATGCTATATTATGATTCATTTAAGAGATGTTAGAAAAATGAGACTCGGGTGTATAGGTGGGACATTTTTTCACTTTAACTTATTCTAATTGTAGTAATTTCAGTAATCTTATAATTTGTGTATCTGATTGATTTGTGGATTAGGACACTTTTATCCACTTTTTATTTTTAAAATATTTTCCTCTCCACCATATTATCACTGTACTTTGGATGTGTGTGTGTGTGTGTGAGTGTGTGTGTGTATATATATATATATATATATATATATATAGCCTACTGTAGACGTGCTGAACTTTAAACATAAGTCCGAGGCTGAATTTTCAAAAATGAATTAAGCTACTACATTCTTTGAATGTAGAATTACTCATTCTTTCATAATAATACACTATAACATTTTGATAAAATACAGCGATAAAAACTGCATTTTATTTTTTTGTGTTTTATTATTATTCGACTCACTTGTTCACATTTAAGCGAATTTCAGTGAACATAGTGCTTAATAATGCAAAATGCAGCATGTCCTTCCCTACTGCCTAAACTGCTGTGTTTAACATAAGCATTTTCCTCGTCCTTCATTTGACAGGGAGTCAAGTGACTGAAAAATTACACGACTGAAACCAGCATATTTAAATGGGACAAGCCCTGCTATTGTAGCTTGACGTGTATTTGTTCCTGTTATCGAGAATGACAGTGATTGTTGCTCGAGAATGATAAATAATAATTGCTTTTTGTTTTGCTCACATCGGGGTTTTTTTGTTTTTTTTGTTTTTTGTTTTTTTGATTTGGACACTGCCTAAACTGCTGTGTTTAACATAAGCCGTAATACACATTTGAATGTATTAGTTTATGTATTGGTATTTGATTGATACGTCGAATAAGGCTGCTGGTTCTTAAATTCTGTTTTGACATCATGTTATATTCCTATTTTTTTTTTTTTTTTTGATCGTTTCATCATTAAATCGATGAATACAGGCTTGTTAAACAATAAATCTAAAAACACTGACTTAGTCTGTCTGCATGACCTGTGCTGACCAACAAAAGCTCTCATTTGTAAAGGTTACCAGGAAGTCCTTTGGTAAACATGTCGTATTAAAAGTGCTTATCTCTGATATCAGCTTACAGTAATTCCAACTCACTTGGAAAAAAAAAAGGACTTAGGCCTACGCGTAAATGCAACCAATGCAAATTATTTATTACTGATGCCCTTCCCTGGGACAATTCTTTGACATCTGTAATAAAATGTTTAATTTTTCATTTAATTTTAGCAGTTTAAATATTAACTACTTACCTTCTCAGAAGTTTAAGTCGAGGTGAATACTGAGATGTTTAGGCCTACTGACTTTGCATTAACTTGGCAGTGACTGAAAGTGTAGCATCTAGAACTTGTTATTCATGGGTGAAAAGCATCTGTCGAATAGGATTTCTGTCTAAAGAAGAGTTTGACCACCGCGATCAATAGAGGACGTCTGGATTGCTACAGGAGATGCAATGCGCTACATCGCTGTGACAGGTACAAGGCGCTACTTTGAGGAGACGCTCCGAACATCAACAGGTAGATCTAGGCCTAATGAAAAGCTAAAGGCAAATTCAAAAAAATAAGAACACCAAGTGATTCAGGATGAAGCAAGGGGTCACGGTGGGGTGGGGGTATTGTATAGGCTACATGTATCACCTAACACTATTGTTCTACGTATTGTAAAATAACTTTGATCAAAGAAAATGTGAACTTTCTTGATCACACATATTGTAGAACTGATGTTTTTAAACGGGATATTACCGTCAGGAAATTACAAACAAAGAACTCTCTGGCGTTTAGTTCTGTTCCTCACGACAACCGGACGTATTTTTACTCTTTTGACGTTATGTAGATATAAGACAGATCAACGAGGAAAAGAAAGAGGCCATTTCTGGTCTAGTTGTTTACTTTTCAAATTTATATTACTCACAACAGATGCTGCAAAATTGCCATTCTGTTTCAATTAATGTTATTTGAAGAGGTTTTGTAAAATTGCAGAATTTTGTTATGTTTGTCATTGTATTGTCCGACCAAAAAAAAAAGTTCATAAAAGTTGCACATTTCGTTAAATAGACTTAATTAGGCTAATTTTAGATTTTACGTGAATATATATGATGAAGCAAAGCTTGTGAGAAGGTTTCAGCCAGGGGTTTATAGTCTAGTCTAGTCACACAAATAAGACACTGATTATAGACGGTGTCTTCAATTCACAATGAATTATTTCCTTTGGAAACTGTCTGACACCCAATGATAATGTTTCCCTTGTGTTTAATTAGCAACCACTTAAACTTTCACAGTTGTTGTTTATTAGAGTTGACTAGAAAAAAATATTGTTCTGGCGAAATACTGAAAGACAAATGTAATTAGATGCAAATCTAGCTTCTAAAACATTGTTTTATAACGTCTGTTTAAGGTATTTGATCACAATTTTTTTTTTTTACAATTTTTTTCTTGATCACAAATTAACGCACATGCATTTTTTATTAGATCACTTAACTAAATTATTAGCAGATACTCAAGCAGATGTCAAAACGTCTTAAAAATGTTTATGAGTGAGTGACTGAGCCCAGTGCACGACGAATTATCTCGTGCCCAAATGAAAAATTAATGACCGACAGCTGTAACCTGTAGCCTGCCCTCGGTCTTTCAATAGCTGTGATGGTCATCATATCCAAGCATCGTCTCAGGCTATTTTCTGAAATACTAGTTTGTTATTGATTTATGACCTCTTATTCCCTGATATGGATTGAAAAATACAAAGGGAGAACGACACCCCAAATCATCTAAATAATTCTCTACGTTTTTGGATTTCATGGGTAGTCTCTTTTGCCGAAATAACAGCAACCATCTATAAGGCTGTAGCCTATAAATGTGTTTCTAGTTTAGTTTTGGCCTTATAGTGCAAGGGTTCTCAGATTGTTTGCTGTGAACGAGACAACTATGCGTGCGCACTCAGACAAGGTGAATCCAAAGGCAAAATGTCACGCAGAGGTAATGGGAAGTTATTGGGAGGTTGTCCTACCATATTGTCCTGCAGGTCTGTGGTTCACGACGGGGTTAAAGAAACTGTTGATATCTTTGTTTGCTCTCTCCGCAAATCCCTTTCCTTCCTAAAAGAGGATGTGTCCTGCCCAGCAGCGCTGCGCTCACCGGCTCGCACCCCTGTTTGTTTTTATAGGTTTACAACATTGACCAAAACAGGAACACAAATAATATTGCGACGTCATAAACTGCACGGTTTGGTCTTGTCTTTGTGAAAGCAAACACCCGTCCTCGAACTAAAGTGAATTCTTTGTCTTTAGCTATTTTTGCCTGCAATAACCCAGAAAATCCTTCTTGCCTGTTTCCGAGTAACCTGCTATTGTGCGGGGGGGGGGGGGGGGGACATTTGCTCAGTCTCTCCATCAGTATCTAACCTTATTTATCAATAACCCTTTCATATGAACATAAATGTGTTTTAAAACGGGGATTGGGTTGTGATAATGTATGATAATGGACTACTCATTTAAAACAATAAAATTTCACATTTCAAATCGTCTGTTGTTGTTGTTATATGTTAATGTAAAAATTGACTTAATTTCATAAGCAAGTATATTTCTTGGTCTTTGAAATTATGGCATATGATCAGCTGCATACATGCTCTCCTTTCCTTACTCAGTAAAAACCATTCTCTACATTGCAGTTATATGTCATCTTTGAATGCTATGGTTCATATGACTGAGGAGCTTGCAGTATTTGACCCATCAGAACAATAACATTGTTTGTCAGCCTGTCACTACTCGGATGACTGAGCTGCTAGCAGTGTGTGAGTGTGAGAGTGTATGTGAGAGTGATTCTGAGTGTATGAGATAAAGAGACAGAAGGGGAGGGAAAACATTATGTCCTCTGTATTCCAGAACATGACTTGAGGCTCTTAGCACTTTTTCATTTTTTTCTGTGTATGTGTGTGTGTGTGTGTTTGCATGTGTTGATATTGCCTCCATTAGCCTCATTAGATCTGTTTAGCTGCAGAGCATCACAAACAAGTTGAACATCATTAGAGCTCACATCTCTCTCACTCTCTCTCTTTCCCACTTTTCCATTCTCCTCATCTCTCTAAGTACTGCTATCAGGTGGTGTAACGTAACGCAACCTGAAAATCCTAATACTGTTGTGCAACTTATGTTATACTGTTATGCAAATCAAGACGCTGTTTTTATTAAGAACACTTTGGGATAAAAATATTATTACACTACTGCAAGGAGTATTTTATTTTTCAAGAAAGTGATACTATTTCACAGGGACACATTAAATTAATGAACTTAAACTTTGTGTTCATCAAAGACTCCTGAAAAAAAAACAACACTTCCATACTTTCCACACTTATTAAACAGCACAACCATTTAGTAATTATAAGAATAATTGTCTCTTGAGCACCAAATCAGCATACTGATTTGAAGACAGATTTATTAACTGCTGAAAATTCAGCTTTGTCAATAAAGAAAAAAATAAAAATGACAAATAAAACAGAAAAAAGAGATTTTTTTACACTGTAAAAAATATTTTTTCAACATTACTATTTATGAAAGTATTTTTGATCAACTAAATGCAACCTTGGTGAGTGTAAGAGACAGACCCCAAACCTTTAAATGATCCAATCTGAATGAACCATCACTATCTACCCAGGTCAGAGTGTCCCTTAGAAACCCTGTTAAGGTCCCAGACTGTGTTTATTGTACAACTGTTTGACAGAGGACAAAAAAACATACGACAATGGGATTTTATTAATAATGGTTCTTTTTGGTTTTTCGGTGGGTGGTAACTTTTTATACTTTTTTGTAATCGAATAGATCTTTCAGAATTAAATACAGTGAAATATTAACATTCAAGCCTGTGATACTGAAATTCTAGTACCTGAGCTGTAAATAAATGAGGCTGGAATGTGCTACATGACTCCGCTGGACAAATGTGAACAATAAGAAAATGTAGTGCTGTGTAATCCTGTATCTAAAGTATAAATCCTAAATGAAATTCCATAAAAGGATTAGTAGAGTGTCACAGAGGAGCCGGTTAAGAGTACCAAAGGCAATTTGTAACCTTAGCAACTACTGGAAATGGGGATTATCACAGCCATGTGGGCCGCCTTTGTGGATTGGGCCAGAGTGAGGTTGCCCAGGCTACAACCCGGACTTCTAAATCATCATAAAGAGTCACAGACAGATTTAAAAATTCTAATTTATATAGAGGAATTAATTCTAGATACCATCACACCTATTTATTTTAAAATAACCTTTACTGACATTTAAAAAAAAAGGTAATTAAATTGTACGGTTTAAATGTGTTGATATATGTTGTTTGTAAATTAAGGAAGATCTGTGGCTGATAAGCATTTTCAGGGTTTCAGCCCTTTTCTTCTTGCTGCCACCTTTTAAAAATGAAATGACACAGAATGACGTCTGTTTTATTGTCGAACGTCCTTAAAACCAGAGCTGATCTAGTAACTGGATTTACCAAGCTGTTGTCCAAAGCTTCAGTTCAAAGCAAGAAACTCACAGTCTAACGTTTAATCATGGAGGCATTATCCAGCAAGTTTAACCACTTTCTTGTTGGGACTTCTCAAATGTCTTATTGCTTAATCATGTGGAAGTGACAACAGCCAAACCCTCTCTATCTCTCTCTCTTCTCTCACTCTCTCTGTCATTCTATTTTCATTTCTTTGTAAGTTTGGGGAAGCTATTAAAGCAACAGTAAAAGGCTTCACAAATGACATTTGCTGACATTCAAGGAAGTGCATTTGTCAGCCAAGTACAGTTCACCTTGGTGAATGAAATCCATTTGTGCCAGTGTCTGCCTGGTGGCCTCTCTTTCTCTCGTTTGCTCTTTCTTTCTCTCCCTTTCTCTCTCTCTCTTTCTCTCTCTAAATTGATGCCCAGCGAATGGGGAAATGGCGAGGTGGCGCACGGTGCGGCAGCTGCTCTCAAATGTCACGCTGGAAAATCTTTAATGGGCTAAGTGTAGCCTTTCCGGCCCCAACTTGTCAGGTAATCAGAAATCTCTGTGACTCCTCTCCCTCCTCTCTCCTCTTCCCACATTTCCAAGCTCCCCAGGGCCACATCCCAACATTAATTACACGTTATTCTGTTCGGAACTCCACCGCCGTGAAACAGATAGACTACTTTTAAAAGTCAAGACACTGGAGGAAAAATCTTCACTGCTTGGTTATACATTTATTATCTACAGGGAAGCTTATCGTATTCTTCGCTTGTTTCAAAGATTGTGAAGAAACTCAACGTAGTGGTTACAGGACAAGAGGACAGTATTTCTTCAACTTATGCACATTACACATTATACATCTTCTATAGCAGACAATACAATTCTTGAGAAAGGATTTCTGATTTATTGACAAATCATATTTTTTTTATTGCGGTTTGCCTGACTTATATGTGATTTTTGATTGTATAAACACTGGATACAAACAATAAACATGAGTATTTTCTACATTATTATTGTTGATGTGATCTTTATGAGAATATTTATCACTAATTTAAAAAAAGAGATTGTTTTCAGTGCAAGACACTATTTTTAAGCCCCATCTAGTTCATTTTGTGTTTTGGCCCATCTGCAATCAAAGACGTTTAGCTTTTCATGTTTTGAGTAGGATTGTGACATTTCATGTTGAATGCAACAAATACAGTAGGCCTATTGTAACATCATTTTTCAAAAACATTTCAGCTAAATAATTAAAGAATAGCCTTCCTTTAATATTTTCTCCATAAGTCCACTAAAATGCCTCTACTCCAAGTCATATAGCTGTACATAGTGATAGTGTAAACGAAGTTAGCCTAGCATTAGAATATTAGCATATAAGCTACTGTTGTATGAAGGTGATTAAAATGCTAATGCAGGAGCAGCCACCGCTCTTCAGGATGCTTTGTCCTGCTCAATAGCCAGGTCAGGACAGGCGATGTACAGACACGTCAAGTCATTGTTGAAAGAGCTAGAGAGAAGTGGCTTGCCATTGCTTAGCCACCAAACCACCAGCCCCATTCACCAGAGTTAATAACTTATTGTGAGGAAAACTCACAGCACTGATGTATGATAACATTTATGTATGTAAGAGGATGATATAGGACAGTTTTGGAGTAAGTGATATAAAGTTGTGTATTAATCTTTCTTTAACTTCTTATTCCAACCAATTGTGAACTCAGTTCCATTCTTACCTTTAGTACGCAAAACTGTGCTGTGCATTTTCAAGTTTCTCGGGTAGTCTCTCCATTGAAGATCAGAACATGTAATCATAAGGACATAGCTTGAAAACAGAGGCTTCTGAATGGAACTGACCTTTTGTGTCAGAAAGCTTTCCTCAGTAATAACTCTATTTCCAGCACATTCAGGTACAAGATGGCTGATTAAGCTTCTCCTAAAGGCTGTCTGGGTGTAGGTCCCAGAGTTGTGACTCTTATTCTCAACCTCAAGGTGGTGCTGATGGGGAGAAAGGTGGTACTGTAGTGTGAGTACTGTAAATATGCACAGACAGAGTATAAGAATTTGAGAGTGCAGACACGCATATAATGTATTGCTGGAGAGATGCACAGCACAACACAGACGCTCTCATGTTGAGGGATCAAAAAACGTGAAGAGGTTGTTGTCAGTGTCACGAGGGCTGTGTAACACCAACACACACCCACACAAAAGACACAACTGCTGTCACCGAGGGAGTGGACAGGCTATTTGGAATACGTGCAAGCTACTCTCAGCAGTGGATGTCCACACATCTCCACTGGCAGCCTGTCTGAAAAGTGCTTTTCCATGTTGGAAAAAAATAAGAATGATTTTTTTCCTTTCAATAAACTCCCTTGACAAGAGCTGCTGCTGACACAGCACTGTGTCTGAAAATCTCTTGCTGTTATGATATCATGCCATGAAAATAAACTGCCATGGAGTCACTGCCTTATCAGTGCACACCTCTGAATAAACCATGTGCCTGGGACAAAGCACAATCTGCATTACAGAACAGTGTAATCGTTGGGCATTATCATTGCTGTCAACTCTGTGTTACTTTTAAATGTTTTTTTTTTAATCATAACTAATTAATTTAATACCACACAAAAGCACCACGCCTGCAAAAGAGAGTGGAGAACAGCAGCGAGATAAGATTTCTATGAAATAATTTGCGTTAATAGTGTCAGTGACTGTAGCACTTCACTGCCATCAAGGCTGCCTTGCTTTAAACGAGAGGACATGCAGTAATCATTATTCTTTAATTTTACTTCAAGGAGCACATAATTAATTCCTCATCTTGAACTTCGAGGGAAAAGTGGAATTCATTTAGAACCATGCAAGATAATGTGAAATCCCCTGCTATGGTATGATGTAGAGGACATACCAGGGCTGTGCAATTGCCGTCCTGCTGTTCCAAAGCAGATGCTGCAACAGCAACATTGTGGAATTCTCATTTCTATTTCACTTCAGGAGTACTTGATGGGGTCAAAAATATATACTGGGTCATCTGTCATCTGTTAATGCATTGGCTGGGGCATAAATAATTAGGACTATTTAAAAAATAAATTGCACTATGATGTAGACATGTCATGTCTTGTTTAAACACTATAGGTCACTATGGAATAATAAAGATTTTTTGTAATGATTTTAAAAGTTTCTTATGCTCACCAATGCATTTATTTGATCAAAAAATATAAATAAAATTAAATTAAAATAAAAACAGTGAAAAAGGTAATACAAAGTAAAATATTAATACAACTTAAAGGGAACATTTTTTTAATGTATGTTAAAATGTAAATTTTTAATGATCCTTCAAAAATCATTCTAATATGCTGATTTGGTGCTCAAGTATTATCAATTATTGTTAGTGCTCAGTTAAATAATAGTTTGAAGAATGCAGTTTTTGTGGAAACGTTTTGTAAAGCAGTCAAAACGTTATGCCCCCCCCCCCCCAGGATTCTTTAATAAACAAAAGTTCAAAAAAGTTTTCAAAAACATTTATTTGAACTGCATTTACTTGAAATAGAAATCTTTTGTAACATTATAAAAGTCTTTACTGTCACTTTTGAACAATTTAGTGCATCTTCGCTGAATAAAAGTATTTCTTTTTTCTTTCCTTTTCTTTTCTTTTAAAATCTAAATTTACTCCAAATGTTTAGGTTTTCAAAAATATATTAAGCAGCAAAAACTGTTTTCAACATTAATAAAAATCAGCAAAATATAAGAATGATTTCTGAAGGATCATGTGACATTTAACATTGAAGTAATGGTTCATGAAAATTCAGGTTTGCCATTACAGGAATACATAAAAAATATTTACATTTCAAAATATATTGAAATAGAAAACAGTTCTTTTAAATTGTACTGTTTTTTGATCAAAGAAAAGCAGCCTTGGTGATATCATTTTGACCTTTCTGAATAACTGAAAAAAAATAGGGAAAAAAGAAAGACAGCAAGTGTTGGAAACTACCACATTAGAAAGTCCCATATACTGGGATATCCTGCCTTTCTCACGCACAACTGATAGGCTGCAGATAAATTATAGTGTAGACTAGAGACAGTGACACAAGAATGAATGCTGTCAGTTGTAATACAACACCAAGATCAAAGGTTTACCAGGGTAAGAGTCAGTACAAATCTTCATTATTGCCTTAAAAGATAATGGTGATGAAGATGCAGGTGTTTAAAAAAACAATAACACCTTCATTGTCTCCTGATTCTGTTGGCGATTTTGTTACACATCAGATAACTTGTGAATCAGTCACGACAACAGCTTATTGACCCCTGCAATGTTAAGCATGCAAATTACATGTGAATTATGAGCATAAATGGCATTTGAAAATCTTCTTTTATGACACAGAAGAACACTTTGTGCTTAATCTGACTTGGAATGCGAGGTGTTAGAAATGACAGCACACACACACACACGCACACACACAGTGAAGTTCCCAGGGCACATTAACCACACAGTTTCCTGCGAGAGCTGTCAATCTGAATCACAAACCAAGTCCAGACGGGTCGTGTGCATGTGTGTGTTTACAAAAGTTGATCTGAGCCTGTGCACGAATTTGAGTGCCAAGTGTGTGAGGGTTTCACTGATATTTTGACATGCACAGGTGCCCTGGATCGAAGAAATTGGAGAAGCCTTGTGTTTGTGTGTGCGTGTGCACCCTGAATAAGAAGCCGACGTGCCTGGGCAAAGGAATTGGGTTTTCTGCTTTTAGAATCTCTTAACGCACAAAGGCTAAGGATTGAGTTTCATCAGTCTCCAGTTTACACAGACACTAATGAGCAGGCATGAAATTGGCCGCTACGATTACCTTCTAAACCCATAGCCTGTTGGAGCAAGGCCTGAGGGCCTGCCTGGAGCCTGACTGCCATCGAACTTCATCGCAACGAGACATTAGCAATATGAATGATAATCTGACAGCCTGACACTTTAGTTAAGATCAACAAGAAGGTGGAAGAATCAGACTTAAAGCCCTCTGTAACATGATAAACATTTCTATCGGCATGTAAGCAGCACATAACATCATTGCTATCATTTTCTCCGCTAATGATGGTTATGTCGGCGAGCGCGCATTGATGCCCGCGGGCCGATTGTGTAAATGAAACAGAAAACGTACAAATTACATTGTCAATTCAAATTTAAGCAGGCAATGCCGCGCGTTCAATGCAGCGGCCCGCGGTCCCTCTAGTTATCTGTGACAGAACGACACGTTGTAGGCCTGCTAGAGGAAAAAAAGCGACAGGCAGCAGCAGCAGCGCCTCGTGTAGACTACACCAGAGAGGAGACGCGCTAAGACATGAAAAATTCATCGTCTCTGCCTGGTAAATCACTGGGCTGTTTTAATTTACGTAGGAAAGAGGCCATGTCGAAGGCCAGTTGCTGTTCTAATTAAACTGATACAACTCTCAGAATTGGCGCGCTCGTCAACGGCGGTATCCGCGGCGGCTGTCATCGCCCGCCTCGCGCATCTTCAGACTATTTGAAAATCAATTATCTCAACAAACCAGCTGTAAGGACTGCGTGCCAGCCACTTATTCCTGAAGTGAATAACTTATTTGAAATTCATTACGGCAGGGAGGGACGGAAGTCTCGGGTATTTCTCTCTTTCTTTATTTCCACTATTTATTGGCATTCTTAAACAATACACAATCTCATTTTCATGTTCTCTTAACCTCCATGACTATTACATGATTTCACCCAGCTCACCTCCATCATCGCCTCTGTCTGCAGATTGTGGTGGAGTAACCTCACCGGCTCTTTTCATTTATTTATTACATGCAAATCAAAACACTCTTGGAGGTGCTCTCCCGTTTTGCATAAATATTGATGGGTATGGTGCAGCCTGTGTGTTTGTTTGTGCCGGGGGGAGGGCGCCGAGGGGGCTGGGCTGCTCAAAATATTATCTTTGCACCGTCAGATTGACCTAGCGTAAGAACCTGCTGCACATTTTGATGACATCCTTTTTTGTCACCTCTTTTGCAGGGTAGATGACAGGCCAGGGATGAGCTTCAAACAGCGGCGTGTATATGTGTATGTATGTAACAGGCCTGTGGAGTGTTTGTGTGTCAAGGACGTTAGCGGGGTGGACAGCTGATGGACACCGGCGTGGAGGAGATGTGATAGTGAGTTGATGCAATGTCACTCGCACTCAGATCTAACCTGAGGGCTCCCTCCCAGTCGCTCCCGTGCCTCGGTTCCTCCCTCTGCAACTGCTTTCTCCCTATCACGCTCCATTCCACACCCCCTTGCTATATCTCTGTCTCTCACGATGTTCGTTCCTAGCCTTGCTTTCCTTAAGCCCTTCACACAGGATCAGGTCGCAGGCGTGAAGGGGGGGCCGAGAGAAAATGAGAGAGAGCCAGAGAGCGCTTTATCAGCAAGTCTGCTCGATGGGGTTGTCAGCCGTGAGTCAAGAAGGGTCACCGTGGTGACAGGAGGTGTCACTTCCCTGCATTGCCGCCTTTTGTGCCACCAGCTGCAGTCTTGAGCACGCTTTTCACAGACCTGACTGGAGCTGTGCGCACAACATGTGTGTGTGCAGCGTGTGATCGAGATACTACTGCTTTTTCATTTATTCCTCTGCCGGTGAAGTGAGGCTCTGCTGTAAAGGTGGTGTGCATAGCAATAGTGTTCAACAGTTCTTGTAGACTGAAGAAGGTTACGGTATCACATGACCTAAGACTGAGCGTACACACTCATTTGTAGAAAGCATTTCTTTTGTATATTGATCCATGACTAGATCTTATGCACTTCTTCAGCCTGCAGTGCGTAGGCGATGGCAACAAGCCTTTTCAGAAAATGACGGATATGTAGCAGAATGAAGCAAGCTATTGAGCTGAGCTGCTGTGAGATTTCATTTTTAATTTCTGGTATTTATATATATTAGTTTTAATTCAGTAAATGAAAATGTTTCATTTGTTTTTCATTCAGATTCATCAAATAAATATACTTAATTGTATTTGAAATAAATTTATTTCATATTAAGTATACTACAAATACATTTACATATTTATGTACTTAATAAAAATACCCTGCAATTGTACTTTTGGTATACTAAACTGGTATACCTAAAGTCTGCTAAATTGGAACAATTAATTTTGTACTTAATGCATTTTAATTGTGTGGAAGTAGTGCTGAAGTATATCTGATTGTGCTAAAGTGGAACTATTGCAAGTATACTTTAAATATCTTGCATTTAAAGACCGATGTTATTGAAAGATCATACAGTCCTCATCAATAGTGACATTAAAACACATTTTGGGCTTGACATTAAGAAATGTGCGTTGTGCACAAGTACTCCAAATAAAGTTTAATTATGATTTTTATATCAGCGATATGTCAGTAAATATGTTAATAGATTTGAACTATATTTAGTATGAAATAAATGTATTTTAAATATATTACTTTTTTAGTAGGGTAGTCCACCCAAAAATGAAAATTCTGTCATCTTTTACTCACCCTTATGTCATTTCAAACTTGTATGACTTTCTTTCTTTTGTGAAAGGCGAAAGCAGATATTCTGGAAAATTATATTTTAATTGTATTTTTTGACTTTCAATTTATAGGCAAAAACAGAAACATTCTTCAGAATATCTTCTTTTGTGCTCCTCAGAAAGTCATACAGTTTTTGGAAAGACATGAGGGTGAGTAAAGGATGACAGAATTTTTATTTTTGGTTGAACTATCCCTTTAACAATAGCACTGGTGTAAGGTGCACCGTGAGTGTATGTGTACGGTGTTGTTGCTGCGGTGTCCATTGCGCATTCTCAGTACAGTAATGTAAGATTAAGTAAAGGTGTTCTCTCGTTCAGTCTCAGGCTAGGGGCTCACAGGAAATCAAAAAGCAGAGCAGAAGGAAAATGGGGTCAAATTGCCTTTCAGCCGCCGTAATCTTCAAATCGTTGGGAAATTACCTCAGGAGTGAGCGCTAGCAATTTGTTTCTATTCTGAGTAGTGGGATGAGAAGGCCACTTGAATTACTT
>JAFVLL020021796.1:0-122976 GCA_021397915.2 Tor tambroides
ATTACTCTGGAATGATATTATTATTATTATTATTGTTGTTGTTGTTGTAGTTACTGAGTTTACAGGGTATGGTGGTTTTGCTGTTGTAAACACTACTGTTGTTGTTGTAGAAAGATACTATCCTGTGAGTAAATGGTAGATAAGCGGCGCTACTGATGCTGGTAGGCCTCATAACAATGACAACATGACAACATTCATGCTACATAGTACATATATATATATTTTTTTAACAGTTTTGAAGTAAGTTCTTATTCAAAAAATACCTATTTTGAACACTGCTAGAGATTCAAATCTTCAGCAATTTAATTAAATTCTGAAACAAAATAGGCCTACACCTGTATTACTCACAACATTACTAATGCATGGCATCTAAAGAATTTATTTTTTTTAAAAAAGCAAAGCGTTAATTTGACATTAGTAGACAATAACTATTAATTAAATATAACATTTACATAAAATAACTGAAAAATTATTTATTACCATCAACTGCAGGTTGCCTTCCGCCAATCTTAGGTATAGACACGCCCCTTCCAACGTCGCAGCTCAGGTATCGCCGTTTGCAGAGCCGTTGAGAAACTCTGGTCGTTTGGTTATTCGTTTGCACGTTGTTGTCTCCACTTGCAGGCCTCGTTCGACTAGAAGGCACGTGAAAGAAAAAGTGCGAGCCATTAGCGAGCACGGACACAGAGGCAGTTTTCAGCGGCTGTCACTTAATTAACCTCACCCGAATGAGGGAAAACATGTAAGATACATACATGTAAGAATGTTAAAATACAAATTTACCGTTGATTGTTAAGTATATATGTATTATGGACTGATTTGTGAGTCGAAAGAGTGAAAACATTGCCCTCTATAGGACAGATTAGGTACAGAAGGATTAATTCGTTTTGCACCAGTTTATTATTTTAAAAGAGACACTTCCTGAAAAGACGCTTAATATTTGTATTAATGTGATTTCGTGATAAAGTAACTATAGTGTGTCTGAAGAGGACTTGTTAGGTGTATCGCAGAAATGGCGTAATTGTTAATAACTACAACATTTAGGCTATGCTACCTGCTTACAGGTCGTACTAAAACTAACTTTCCCCAGTGCAATACAATACATTACACAACTCTAAATTCGTGGCATCTTTAACAAATGTCAAATGACAAACTTTAGACTCTAAGAGGTTAGCAGGCTAGGCAAGAAGTGCTAATTTTTTAGTGCTGCAATGACACTTGTATCCACAAGATGGTGTCTTGCTCTTCTTCTTTCTCCAGACTTTACATTTTAAAACAAAATCTATCATAAAATATTATTATTGTTGTTATTATCATTTTTAAAATATGTTCATCAACAACTTCAGTATTTGAGTAAAATTCTTTATGTCTGTTCTGAAAAATGATTACTATCCCACAATAGTGGCATCATTTCCACCACAGGAAAAAAAACAACAAAAAACAAAACAAAACAAAACAAAACAAAAAAAAACAGTGCTAAATATCATGGATACAATATTTTTATTGTGCCTTATTTCCACTCAGGCTGTTTGTCAAATTTCGTTAATTATGCACAGAGCTTGATTATATTTAGTATAAGATGTTATATTTAATATAATAATATATTTTATAATTAGGTATTATTTAATTATGTATTTGGTATATTTAAATGCAGGATTCTCTTGTGATGCAAGAATTTCAACTTTCAGAGTTTTTTCTAAAAATCATGTGCTCATATTCAGCATTTTGCACTGAATATGGTCAATTCTTGAAGTTATTTTGAGTTTAATAACCAATAATGTATATAAAATGTTTATATTTTATAAATGCTTGTATTACATATGTGTGCAAAGTAGACAGGTCACTTTCATTGGTTATCAATTGGCTATTTATGCACTTTTTTGCCACTAGATGGCAGTACTTTCATTTGGTTTCTGCATCATAAAGTTTTGCAAGAGTTCCTTAAAGTTTGTTTTTCTTTCTTTCTTTCTTGTGTCTTGATGAAAAGAAACATGCTGTTAATTATAACCATTAATCAGGCAGCTCCAGATCAAATGTTTTGTCAGTCTCTTCACAGTTTCTCACTTTCAGAGAGTCGATGAGATAATGTCCTGAGAGACGCTCTGAGATGATCAGACTAGTATTGGCCTGATGCTTTTTGTCTTGCTGATGGCGGTTTAGATCATTTCCTATCCCGAGTTTCCCATGAGCGCAGTGAGACAGTCCAGGCCTCTGATACTCCTCTGTTTAAAGGAAATGACAGCCTGAAGGTTCAGTAATGGGTAATCTATGCGTCCAGCACTGCAGATGGATCAGCTGTTTGCATGCATTGAGTCAGTTCTGTCGTCATTTGCTGCAACTCCCTCCTTCTGTACCTCTTTAGGGATCATATAGTTGTTCCTCCAGCCAGAATTTCTGGAATTCTGTACTCATGCTGCTTATGTAACAGAGCCGCTCCCCACCAAACATACAAATAGGGTGCTAGCGGAGGATCTGAGGGTGAGTAATAAAGTTGAACTGATGTCTTACACGTGTGGAATAGGAAATAAAAGAGCTTCCAGATGGAGCCCAATGTCATCGGCTGTCCAAATGTGTGTGTTGCAATCTAGTGGTTTTGATCAGATTTTTCACAGTTGCATTATTAAAACTGATTTAATTAGTTTATTTCAAATATTTTCACATATGAAAAGTTCAACAAATAAGCCATCCAAGATGTAGTTTGTTTCTTCATTAGATTAGATTTGGAGAAATTTATGTGCATGGGTCAGGAATGGATTGGATTACTTGTGGATTATTGTGATGTTTTTATCAGCTTTTTGGACTTTCATTCTGACGGCACCCATTCACTGCAGAGGATCCATTGGTGGGCAAGTAAGCAGCATTCTAAGCAATATTCAGAATTTCCATAAAACTGTATGTATTTATGTATAGCTGCTTGTGCAATTCCTTTGTGCTCTCAGCTAACAGAGCTAAACCAAAGACACACATATCTGTGGAACAATTCATACAACCCCACCTTGACCTAAATTACAAAATTGTGTTGTATAAATTTATATAACATAACCACACACACAAAAAAGCACGCCTTTAGATAATTTTAATTTTATGTTATTTTTTCTTCATGATTTATGATTCAAAGAAGGCTTTATTGGTACGACAAATGCAGACAATGTTCATTGAGGGATTCTGAAACCTGTAGGAAGGAAAGCAGCTTCTACTTGTTCAGTGCAGTCCAAAAAACCATGCCAAGCTTTGATTTCTCAGTGTGTCAGCCAAATATTGCAGCAATTCATGGAACCCACAGGGCTGCTCATGCTGATTCTGAGCCCTGTCTCACTCACTGTATATTTTGAGGAGAAGCTTTGGCCTAAACTTGCATCTCTTATGTTTACACCTTCTTTATTGAGCTGCTTGCACTGTACTTTAGAAGCATTCTTCAGCCACATTCGTGAGCATATTTAAGCATTTCTCAAACATAAAAATTATGAGTATATTTTTGTGTAAAGAAAATCTTTTATGAAGATACTTTTATTATCATTATACTGACAGTGGTGCTGTAGGGGATCAGCCAATTATTGTTTTATTTATTTATTTATTTATTTATTTAAAGGTTAAATAAAATGTAGGCTCTAATAATAGTTTAACTTTTGCTGAAACTGAAATTTGGATAAATATTTAATTCTCCCTCTTAAATCTTAATCAAATTTTGTCTATATCAATGGAGGCATATGTTTAAATCCCACTTCTGACTTAATTTAATCTAATTTTAATATAATAAACTAATATAATACTAATATAATAATTTTACTTTTTTTATTATATTAATATAATAATTTCACATAATACTGTATTGTTTTTGAAAGAAGTCTCTTATATGCTCACCAGGGATGCATTTATTTGAGCAAACATATAGTAAAAACAGTAATACTGTGAAATATTACAATTTGAAATGTGTTTTCTATTTTAATGTATTTTAAAATAGAATTTATTCCTGTGATGACAAAGCTGTATATTCAGCAGCTATTACTTCAATCTCCAGTGTCACATGATCGTTCAGAAATCATTCTATTCTATTCTATTCTATTCTATTCTATTCTATTCTGTATTTAACACATCCCTGCTGAATAAAAGTATTTTCCAAAAAAAATCTTAATGTGTTAAGTAAATAACATTAATCTAATAATCACTTATTTTTCTAATTATTTTAATAATTTGATTATTATACTGGCTTTGGGGTGTAAGCATCATACCAAGGTATGTAAATTCAACAATATGGTTCTGTTGTTTTTATAGGCCAGGAGTAAAATGTTAAATTAATTTACATACAGTATGTAATAGGGGTCCTTGGCCTAAAAAAAAGTTGGAAACCCATGCCTTAGTTACAGTATTCATTTGGATGTCTATGCAGCTGCACAGACTCTCTGCCCTTTATAGTTATTCCCTTTGCTCACTAATATGACACTAGCAATAGCATCTGGCCTTGGTTTTGTTACAACATGTACTTTGCCAGAATCAAACACCTTAGTGGAGCAGGACACGTGTACCACAGAGAGATGACTGGTGTTTTAACAGCCTAGTCTACAGATATGCAAATGTACAACAGAGTCAAGCTATAAAAAGGTTATTTTGGTAATATGTAATGTTCTTTTTTGCATTAGAAGCCTCACATATAGACTAGTTTGTTATTATAGTTTAGTTGCTGCAGTAGTAATGAGATAAAAGTAAGCAAGGAAATTATATCAGAAGATAAACGCTCTTTCCTGAACCTCACTAAATCTGTAGGGGGCCTGTTTATCTTCGGATGTGACAGAAACATTATTTGTTTAGTGTGCTTATTAATCGTCCTTAAGTATTTTATGTTGTGTGCAGCTGGAAGAACTAACTGCATTAAATATACTTTTTTGAATTTATTGAATATTTTGTTCGGATTTAGGCCAACGGTTTCAGAGGAACAGCTACTGAAGGAAGAAAAAATAAACATCTACACTATGAGAATCACCAGGGGATGACTGTGGTGTCCAAACCAGCAGCTGGTTTCCTGTGGTGTCAGGTAAAGCCCTCCATCTTGTTCTTTCTTGCTTTGCCAGTCTCCCTTTAGTCAAGGACTTTGCTCCACTCAGTTATATCTATCTTTTATTAGATTGTCCTTTGTATTTTCTCCTGTGGTTAAAATTGTTTTTCACTGGTCAAACAGTGTTCGTTCCCAGATTGAACATTTCTGGTGGTAATTTTATGACAACAAAACAGACATTGTTTTAATGACTCTGAAATAACCCTGCCAAAAGGAAAAACAAGATTTGATATGGTGCCCTTAACTGATTACAGACATCCTCAGAGTTTGATTGTAGTTTGTTTTCGCAGGCAGTGCTCTTTCCCTTAGATTAAACCCTGGAAATCTCCTTTATAATAAATTTTGTACCTGAAAATATGGAAGCCCATTTCTGCCACAGAAAAAAAAGGTAATTGCGACTTTTTATTTCACAATTCTGAGTTTATATCCCACAATTCAGATTTTTTTTTTTTTAAATATAAACTCGAATTGTGAAATATTAGCTCACAATTGTGAGGGGAAAAAATGAGCAATATGAAAAAAGTCAATTCTAAGTTTGTATCTTGCAGTTTTGTTTATATCTAGCAATTTTCTTAGTGATGAACAATGTCAAATTGGACTTGAGATAAAAAGTCACAATTACTGTGACGGAAATGTGCTTCCATGTGAAAATGGCCTGCATAACTTTTTCAGAGTAATAAAGATAAAAACCATTGCTTTAATTTTTTTTTTCACATCAATCTACACTCCATACACCATAATGACAAAGCAAAAACAGGTTTGTAACAACCTTGCAAATTTATTAAAAATAAAAAACTGAAATGACTCCATTGTATACTGTAAGTATTCATACCCTTTTATGAGACACTTGAAATTTAGCTCAGGAGCATTCATATCACTTGTAGATGTTACTGTGGCAAATTCATTTGAATGGGTGTGATTTAGAAAGGCACACACCTCTCAATAAAAGGTATACATCTCTGAAAATGCATATCAGAGCAAAAACCAAGCCCTAGGGTCAAAAGAACTACCTGTGCTCAGATACAGGATTGTGTCAAGCCACAGATCTGGGGAAGATTTCAAAAACAAATTCTGTTGCATTGCAGGTTCACAGAAGCATAGCATTATAGCGAAGCATTATCCTTAATGGAAGAAGTTTGAAACAACTAGGACTCTTCCTAGAGCTGGCCTCCCAGCCAAACTGAGCAATTGATGGAGAAAGGCTTTGGTTAGAGTGGTGACCAAGAAGCTGATGGTCACTCTGCTTGAGCTCCATGATCATATATGGAGATAGGAAACATCAGTGCAACACTCCACCAATCTGGGCTTTATGGCAGTGTGGCCAGATTCAATTTTCTCCTCAGTGAAGACACACAAAAACCCACTTGGAATTTGTGAAAAAGCACCTAAAGGACCCTCAGACTGTGAGAAACAAGATACTCTTGTCTGATGAACCTCAATTCTAAGCATCATGTTTGAAGGAAACCAGCTCTGCTCATCACCTGCAGAGTACCATCCCAACAGTAAAGTGTGGCGGTAGCAGCCTCATGCTGTGGGGCTGTTTTTCAGCGGCAGGGACTGAGGGACTCATCAGAGTAGAAGAAAAGCGCAATGCACCAAAATATAGAGATAGCCTTAATGAAAACCCAGTCCAGAGCGTTCAGAACCTCAGACTGGGCAGAAGGCTCACCTTCCAACAGGACAATGACCCTAAGCACACAGCAAGAGTGGCTTATAGACAACTCTGTGAATGTCCTTGAGTGGCCCAGCCAGAGCCTGGCTTGAACCCAATCAAAAATTTCTGGAGAAACCTGAAAATGCCTGTCTGCCCCCATCCAAATTGACAGAGCCTTAGAGGTGAAGAGGTGAGGAGAAGAATGGCAGATAATTGCCAAATGCAGATATGCGAAACTTGTCACATCATACCCCAAAAGACTTGAGGCTGTAAAGGTGCTTCAACTAAGTACTGAGTTAAGGGTATGAATACTTATGAAATGTACTGATTTCAGTTCTTCATTTTTAATGCATTTGCAAAGTTGTCACAAATCTGTTTTTTGATTTGTCTTTTTGGTGTATGGAGTGTAGATTGATGCAGGAAAAAAGTAATTTAAAGCAGTTTAACATAAGGCTGCAACATAAAACATGGCGCTGTATATAAAATATATTTATTTGAAAAGTTTTAAGTGGTTCTTTTAAGTGGTTGTCCTGGTCCTTGATTCAATCTGAAGGAAATGGATTATTCAAGCAGCTACACTAATGCCGATTTTGTAAACACTGCCATGAATGTGTTCACTTTAAGGCTTGTGAGAATACACATTTGTTGCAATTTGATTAACCTCAAGCGTACACCCACACTCCTGACCTGTGTATTGCTTTTGAAAGCTGAAACTGAGTGTAGAAACAATGTATAATTCAGCTCCTCGATCTTGTTTATTTTTGTAAGAATACTCAGGGCTCATTGTCTATAATTGGTCAATTTATTTGCTGACAGACCTTTAGCTGGCAGGGGCAATTTTTTTCAAAAAAAAAAAAAAGGAACTTGAGGACATCTACCTGAAATAACCTTTTACGGCATAAAGCTAAATCCAATTACAAATTGATCTCTTGTGCATAAAAGTGGAAAACAAGCACTTTGAGGCAGTTTAGTTTAGAGTGATTTTATGAGTTATAATGCCACATAAGTGCACTTTTCTCTAAATACTTTTAAGATGAGAGCAACCAATATTCTTGTTTGTACATCATCAGAGTATTTAACATGGCCTGAGGCTGATTATATTGTGTTCATTCTGACAGAGGATTTCATGCATCATAAATCAAGGACAAGACGAGGATGCCATCCTGAGGAGGTGCTGGCAAACATAGAGAAGACTGAACTGATGTCAGTTTAAACAGTGAGCGATCTCTTCTGCATGCTAGTGGTGCTTTTCCTGTGACTTGAACAATTTTGCTTTAGGCTAAAGTTAACTCAAAGTGTAACTCTGAACATTGTGAATCCCTGTCAGTACTGTCCTAGCCCTCATCTCCTTGTGTGCCGGCCTAGGCATGTAGACTCACACCTGTTTCTTTATCAAGATTCAAGGAACGATTCATTGACTGCATCCGAAAGCTGAGAAATGCTGCCTTTACAGATGGTATATGGTGGTAGATGGGGAAGCGTTACATCCTGTCTACTAAGATGCCTTCATGTTGTTGGTTTCTCAAGGCAGTTTAAATCCTTCACTGCCTGTGATATTCCATAACTCTGTGTGTACAGTTCAGCAGTTTAGTGGAAAAAATAAAATAGCATCTTAAGGAGTTTAATGTGAAAATGTTCAGATTTATCAACTTATGACTAAATTTCTACACTCTCAGAAAAAAAATACATAAGCTGTTACTGGGGTGGTACCCTTTCAAAAGGTACTAATATGTACACTTCAGGTACAAATATGAACCTTTAAGGTACTAAAATGCACTCTTCAGGAGTAAATAAGATTCAAAGGTGTACCCTTTTGAAAGAGTACTATGCCAGTGGTACCTTTTTTTTTTCTTTCTGAGAAATAGGCTTGGTTATCTCTAAATCCAGCTTGAATTTGTTTTAGATTAGGGATTCATGACATGACTGTACAATAGTGGTTATTGGCAAATATTTTTGAGCGATATTGGCTTTGTAATTGTGTTTTTTCTACGTTTTTGTAATCTTTAGCAAGTCTTTAGCAAAATGTTTTGATGCATATATTTACTTGTACTGTTTAAAATTATTAATTTAATTTTTTTATCTTTTATTTTTAGTGTATTTTAATTGATAATATCTATTTATGAAAATTATGCCTATTATATCCCACAATCATGGTTTGGCAGATTTGTGCTAAGAAAGAATGAAATGGCACTTGATGGTGCTTTAGAAAAGTGTAAATGCATATGTTTATTATTATTATTATTATAATTATTATTATTATTATTAGATTTATTGACTTAAGACTTAAGACATTTCTGTTGAGAAATACTCTTATCTATAATTCTAGCTTGTTTTTATTTTTATTTTTTATTTTTACTTTTAGTTTTTTAATATGGCATTTGTTTTCCAGAAACTTTTATAAATGACTATTTTCATTTAATTTAATTTCATTCAATATTTAATTTTTTAACCTAATAATTTAATAACACTGGTAAAAGTCATCTTTAAATTAATAGTCATACTGAACATTACTGTTGTGATGCCTAAATTTACTTGTACAATTTAAAATGATTATTTGTAATTTTTAATTTCATTGTATTTTTGATTAATAATATCTATTATATTTAAACTCTTTTGAAGAGATTTTAAGCCAAATACAGTTTTAGAGTTTTTAGTGAAAATAAATTGTAAATACCTGATATAATTCAGCCATAAATTTTTCTCACCATGAAAATAGCCACAGAAGTTGGCATGTGTTAAACCCAAACACACAAACAAACATTTTTTTATATTTATCTGTATAAGACAGAATTTTAATATCTGTGCATCCCTACTTTAGGTCTTTAAACATGATGTTATGATGCTTGTTTGAAACCAGTTTCTAGGAGGAACCTTCATGCACAAATGCTGCCTGTTTAGTCATTGACTGTCTGGGTAGCGAGGCAGCTGGCTTCTTTTTTGGATGCAGCCTTACACTCAAATCTCAAACCTCAGTATCTCTGAAAAAGTCTGTTTTTGGCTAAACGGCTATTCATGAATTAGACATTTCCATCTGTTCCGAAACTTTTACCAAGGCAATATTCTGTAAGATTCACGAAGTGACTGTTTTGTTTCGTTAAAGAGTTTAGTATCATGGGGTTCTGGCAACTAAATCAAAGCTCTGCCAATTAAAGCTTGGCATCTCTGACTTCTCCCTGCAGCTGTGAGCATGTCCTGTCTGTGTATTAAAGGTCACTCCGCAGTGGGCCAGCTGGCCGGTGTGTCAGCCTGCATCGTGAAAACCTCCTTTGTAGTGAGCGGCGGAGACAGTGGGGCCTCAGAGGCAGCAGCACTACCTGCACCTCTGTGTTAGAGTGGAGGCGTGTCATTACACCCAGATGGCTGCTGCTTCCTGCACTGCGCTAAACAGCTCTGTGGTTCACTGCCTATTTGTCCATATCTAGCTTTCTTCTCTTTCTCTCTATTCTCTAGATCTCGTTTTCACTTTCTTGCTCTCTACTATACACAAACATGCATATCCATTACAGCTGCTTGAAAATAGTGTAGTATAGTGTTGCATAACAAACAGAGCATATTAAACTTTCATGCTATTTTGTTTGAAGCTGGAGTGAATTTCTGAACTAATGGAGTCACCAAAATTAACCCTCTGGTGCTGCTTGCGTTGTGGTCAAAAATGACTGTTATTTATTTATTTTTTATCTCAGTGAAATGAATTTACTATAGTTTAGTTTGATAATGTTTTTTATTGAATATTTTGTATTTTTAGGGCAATTTGAGGTACTAAATTATAATTTTATTATCATTTAATTATAATTATAATTTATGGAATATTTATCAAGTCAAGTCAAGTCAAGTTGAGCTTTATTGTCATTCCGCTGCATGTGGGGACATACAGTGGAACGAAATGTCGTGCCTCACAGGACCACGGTGCTACATACATACAGACATACAACAACGAAGTAAAACACGATAAACTTACACACAACTACCTACTAACAAAGATTTTAACTATAAGTATGCTATATATAAATGTTTACCCTATACAAACTAAAGATAAAAATATAAGAAATAAAAATAGGAAATACAACTATACAGATGTTTTATATAAATACTGTACATGTCAGAGAGAAACATTGTGAGTCAAGCAGCTGGCTGGGGAACAGTGCAAGATGATTTGTAGTGCATGAGCATGTAATCATGCATATATTGCTGAGTCTTTTGTAGGATTGTGTACACACAGCAGTGTGTGAAAGTGTCTAGTGTGCACAGAGGTGAGTGTGTTACTACAGGTGGTTTGTACAGGCCCACTCACCTGTGTGTAGCACACTTTGAATTGCACAGAAAAGTTTCATACAGTTTTTCTCTTTGCTGTGGTAAGGTTGGGGGGGGGGGGTCCATGTTCCAGGAGGTAGGGGTTTGCATGGGGTTTCAGAGGGGGGCGGGGTGGTTTGAGTTCAGGGCTCTCACAGCCTGGGGGAAAAAGCTGTTGAGCAGTCTGGCGGAGCGGGCTCTGATGCTCCGGTACCGTCTTCCTGATGGTAGGAGCTGGAAGAGACTGTGGGAGGGATGGGTGGGGTCCTTCACGATGCTGTTGGTTTTGCTGGAGCATCGTGCAAGGAAAATGTCCAGGATGGATGGGAGAGGGGCACCGATGATCTTTGCAGCCGTGTTCACTGTCAGCTGTAGTGTCTTTCGGTCTGCTGTACTACAGTTCCCGAACCAGACAGTGATACAGCTGGTCATCACACTTTCAATGGTGCCCCTGTAGAATGTGGTGAGGATGGGTGGAGGGAGACTTGCTCTTTTCAGCCGGCGGAGAAAGTGTAGGCGCTGTTGTGCCTTCTTGGAGAGTGACATGGTGTTGGTGGTCCAGGTGAGATCCTCTGTGATGTGCACCCCCAGGAATTTAGTGCTGCTGACTCTCTCCACAGTCGAGCTGTCGATGGTCAGTGGGGGGTGGTCAACGGAGTTCCTCCTCCTGAAGTCCAACACAACCTCCTTTGTCTTCCCCACATTGAGGGACAGATTGTTAGTGCCACACCATTCAGCCAGCTGTGCCACTTCCTCTCTGTAGTGCGTTTCATCGTTGTTGCTGATGAGACCTACCACTGTTGTGTCATCAGCGAACTTGATGATGTGGTTGGAGCTGAACTTGGCAGTGCAGTCGTGGGTCAGCAGCGTGAAGAGCAGCAGGCTGAGCACAAAGCCTTGTGGGGCACCTGTGGTCAGTGTGGTAGTGCTGGAGGTGTTGCGGCCAACACGGACTGACTGAGGTCTTCCGGTTAGAAAGTCCAGGATCCAATTACAGAGGGAATTGTTAAGGCCAAGTAGGTTTAGTTTATTTATGAGCTGTTGTGGGATTATTGTGTTGAATGCCGAGCTGAAGTCAATGAACAGCATGTCTTTATTTTCTAGGTGGGTAAGAGCCAGGTGGAGGGTGGAGGAAATTGCATCGTCCGTAGAGCGGTTTGGGCGGTATGCAAACTGGAGCGGATCGAGTGTGTTGGGGAGGCTGGTTTTGATTTTTTGCATGACTAACCTCTCAAAGCACTTCATCATGAATAGAGTCAGTGCTATGGGATGGCAGCGGTTTAGACAGGACACAGGTGATTTCTTTGGTACCGGTATGATTGTTGTGGATTTGAGACATGTGGAGACGACTGCCTGGCTCAGCGAATAAATCTGTTAGGACATCCGTCAGCTGTGCAGCACAGTCTTTCAGCACATGGCCAGGTATGTTGTCAGGACCCGCAGCCTTGCGTGGGTTAATCCTAGATAGGGTCTTCCTTACGTCGGCTGGAGACAGACGGGGCGCCTGGTCGTTGGGAGGTGTGGGCAGTTTTTGTGCAGGTGTGTCATTCTGCATTTCAAACAGTGAATAAAAATGGTTGAGTGTGTCGGGGAGGGATGTTCATCATCACAGGCCTGTGGCGGGGGCTTGTAGTCAGTGATGGTCTGAATGGCTTGCCACAGGCTCTACTGTCTGTGAAGTGACTGTTAATTTTTTGAGCATATGACTGTTTTGCAGTTTTGATGCCACAGGACAGATTTGCTCTTGCTGTTTTGAGGGCTGCTTTATCTCCTGATCTGAATGCTTCATCTCTGGTCTTTAGCAGCCCACGAACTTCTGCTGTCATCCACGGCTTCTGGTTTGCACGTGTGGTGATGGTCTTGGTGACAGTCACATCATCAATGCACTTTTTGATGTAAGCAGTCACTGTTTCAGTGTATTCTTGCAGGTCTGTGTGGTTGTTGTAGGTGGCTGCCTCTTTAAACATGTTCCAGTCTGTGCACTGAAAGCAGTCCTGTAGTGTTGAGGTAGCATCATCTGGCCAAATTGTGATGAGTTTTTGAACCGGTTTGGCGAGTTTCAGAAGTGGATTATATGCTGGGATTAGCATAACAGAGATGTGGTCTGAGTACCCGAGGTGGGGGCGGGGTTCAGCCTTGTACGCGTTCTTTACTGTTGTGTAAACAAAGTCCAGTGTTTTTTCCCCTTGTTGCAAAGCTCACATGTTGGTAGAACTTTGGCAAAACTGTCTTTAAGTTAGCGTGGTTGAAGTCACCGGCTATGATGAAAAAGCCGTCGGGGTTATTTGTTTGTTGTTCACTGATGGCGCTATACAGTTCACGAAGCGCGTCCTTAGCGTTCCCACACGGAGGAATGTAAACCGCGACAATAACAATGGCCGTGAACTCCCGCGGCAGATAGAACGGTCGGCACTTCACAAACATAAACTCCACCAGCGATGAACAGTGTTTTGATAATACCGCAGCATTGTTACACCATTCTTTGTTGATATACACACACAAGCCACCTCCGCGGGTCTTACCAGACAGTGAGAAGTCTCTGTCGGCTCGGTAGCAGTTTAGCCCGTGCAGCTGAATGGCGGAGTCCGGGATGTTGTCGTTTAGCCATGTTTCAGTGAATACGAACACACAACAATCCCTTGCCTCATGCTGTGTAGACCGACTGAGTTGAATTAAGTCCAGTTTGTTTTCCAGAGAGCGAACGTTTGAGAGCGTTAGTGTTGGAAGAGCCGGTCTTGTGGGGTTAGCCCTTAGCCTAGCTCGTATACCTCCGCGCTTACCGCGCTTCCGTCCTCTCTCACACCGCTTGCGACGCCGCCTTGTGCGGGTAGCGTCAGTAGGCGAGGCCGCGGTCTTGAGGTCTGGCTCCAGCAGTAAACAAAGGCCTCGTAGCTTCTTGGTAGCCTCCGACGAGAGTTCGTGTTTGTATGCGTTGCCGATATCCAAGAGGCTTTTGCGATCGTATATGTGTTTTGGAGTGATTTCCTTATGGGTTAGTGGTAAATTTGCACTATTTAGAGACGAACAGATGACATTAAAAGACATAAAAGCACCGTCTTTGGAACCCGGAGCAGCCGCTGCGTCTGATCGCGCCGCCATCTTGGTTAACATTATGATCCATTTATTATCTGTTAACCACTTTTTGAGCATAGACCTGAAAATTAAATTTCCAAATTAAACTGTCGTAAATCTTGAAGTCAAAGCCATAAATCTAAAGAAATTGTGTTGCAAATATGATATCTCAAAATGAGCTTTCAATAATATTTAGTTTGGGTGCAGTACCAAACATTTCCACTAGATGAAATTCATTCCCCTTCATTTCTATAACACTAATTTTTGACCGCAAACAGTACAAGTGTGACTTCTTTTTTTTTTTACCCAGGAACATTTAACCTTTTTGTCCATTCATGTCCATTTATATTTCTATATTTGTTCACAAAGCAAGAGCTAAAAGTCACATCATTCCAGTGAAGTAAAACATAAAAAAAATAAATAAATAAAAAATAAAAAAATGAAAAACAAAACAGAGGTTTCTTATAGGCACTTTCTATAGTTATCTATTGGTCAGATAAACAGATAGTCCCACCCCCAAACTAATGCCCTTGATTAAACCAACTTTTGTTTGTTTGTTTTTGTTTTTTATGCTGCTTTCTGGTTTTCTTTATATAATAAATTCTAGAACGTATTCGTCTACACTCTCAGAAAAACGATACAAAAGCTGTCACTGGGGTGGTACTTTTTAAAAGGTGCATCTTTGTACCTTATTTACACCTAAAGGGTGTATATTAGTATCTTAAAGGTGCATATTAGTACCTAAATGGTATGTTTTAGCACTGCCCCCAGGGACAGCTTTTGTACACTTTTTTATTGAGAGTGCACTTTGTAATTTGTTTGTGATTAAACATTTATGTCATAGGGTGCAACTGTATGGGTACTAACAGCGTAGAACTGTTTAGTTATCCATATTCTGTATGTTTAGATCAGGGCTGAAACCACCATAAACAATTTGGCCCAATACAAATTGTCCCTTGCAATATTTAATATTCTTAAAGCAGCTGTGCTGAATTCCATTACGTGCCGATTTGAATGTTGTTAAAAAGATAAAAACCATGCTCGTCAAGGTCAAAATGTCAAAAACCAGTAGAGACAAAACATTGACCGCTCTTCCAACATAACTTCTGTGTTCCATTTCTCATCTGTTAGTACATTCTGTTAATACAGTGTTGTGCAATCGTATTATATTTCAGTAATTCCAGATAGTATCCCTGTGCTTTTGTAACTTGTAAAATCAGGCCATTTAAGAGCACAAGTCTTGTCTTGTGTTCTGAGAAGTATTAGCTCATTGTGTTGTAAGTCATTTATGGGCTTGCTGTGGCTTGGTTGTACACAGATAAAGGACGTGATTACAATGTGCGAGGGACGCTAGATGAGGCCCTGTCAACTACAGGGCAAATATTTGTCTCAAAGTTCATGATTGCTGTGAAATGATCACGTTCCACCTGAATCTGTGCAACAACTTTGCACTGCAAACAGTGCTGCAATTCTTGTTACTTCAAATACTCAAAGGACAGTAAAACCTTTTTAAAAATAAATTCAAAATAAATAATAATAATTCAAAATGTAAAACTATACAATCTACTTCACTTTCCTGCAGCTTTACAAACCATTGCTTAATAAACCATCATTTTAAACATAAAATTCACCATAGCCAGTGCAACTTTGAATTTATAGCAGGTGAAATATAGAAACCGACTTTTAGGATGAATAATGACAGATATTTCATAAATTTACAGAAAACTATGGGACATGTTTTGTCCATTGATTAAATACTTATGTTTTTCATATGTAAAGTGTAAAGGCATCTTAAGAGAAGCCTCGAGTCAGCTGACTGTTCATTTAAATATTTGCCATCATGTCTCTGCGGAGGTTTCTATGGTAATCTAATGGCCATTCCATTTCAAGAAAGTCACCTGACTGAGAGAGAGAAAGCAGCATGCACAGAACAAACATTCATTCATTATGTCATAGCCATGCATAAAATTCAGCCTATTACTGATTATTTTTCCATGGGGAAAAGGCTTTTATATATATATATATATATATATATATAAAAGAGACGACTCCTTAGAGGAATGCAAAAAGATCTGTAAGTTTCTAATTGTAATTGTATATTTAGTATTTGCAGTATATTACAGAACATAACTTATTTGAGTCTTTGTAATAGTTATTAATGACTGGTGGAATTCTGTGAAATGCATTAATGACTTGTGTGTTGAGAGTGTATCTGCTGGGATCTGTGTCCAGTTCTCTATGGCATAAGAGACGGACAGACGAAGGCATACGAAACGAGGTGGTTGCTTTTTCTGAATGAATATTAAATTATAAATACATTTAAAAAGTTTAAATATATTATCTACTTGCCACAACACAGCAAAGTTTTTAAGTTTGGATTGTTAGTACAGAGATTGTTTGTACATGGGGTCAGTCTGTAATGTTTACGAATCAAACTGACCAATCGCAATTTGATTGTTTTTTTTTTTTTTTTTTTACAAATTAATAAAAAAAAAATTAAATTTTTAATTAATTTTAATTAAATTTAATTCAAACAGTACAGTCTTGTTATAGTTAACTAAAAACTAAACAATTTTTGATAATTAAAAAAAAAAAAAAGTTGAAATAAAGTTAAAATATTAGATCAAACTTATTTCAGTTAGTATCTAATGTTTCTAATTTTTTAAGTATTACTTAAACTTAAATGTAAACTTAAACTTCAAAAAAGCTAAATAAAAAAAAATATATAAAATGCATCAAATTATTAAAACAAATCAAAATTAAATGAAAACTGAAAATATAAAAATAAAATCCAATTCAAAGTATTAGTAAAAACTATAATAGTTTATAAATAGTACTAATATAACACTGAAATAGTGGTGCAGCAGATGTTTTTACAGAAAACCAATAGTGGGAAATATGATCAGACTTGTGACCAGATTTTCTGTCCATTCAAATAAAGTCTGTTGTCCTGCTATCTCAGGCTGAGAGTAGAATTTGCCAAACTTGAACTTTCACAGTGAAAGGTGAAACTTATTTGCATGTCCTTCTGTTTTGGTAAACGGAACACAGAATCTAGTATAATTGTGATGATTATTACTCTTAATGATTGTAATGATTATTACTTTTGTTGGATGCATTGAAACTGTGCTTCAAATACTAAAGCTTTGTGTTTGTTAAAAAAAAAAAAAAAATCTGTGGTTTTAACTTCACACCATTGCTTCAGACTAAATTAGAAGTGCTGTTTCTATAAGTAACATGTAATTATTTAAAGGGCACCTATTATGCCCGTTTTTACAAGATGTAATATAAGTCTCAAGTGTCCCCAGAATGTGTCTGTGAAGTTTCAGCTCAAAATAACTCACAGATAATTTATGTCATTTTGAAAATGCCTATTTTAAGTGGAAGCCGAAACACTGTTTTCATGCATGTCTCTTTAAATGCAAATAAACTGCTGCTCCCCACCCCATTTTCCAGAATAGGGCTGTGCCTTTACGGCTTGTACCTCAGATACACTACCAAAACAAAACATCTGTTTGGTTTTGATTATCATGTTTATTGCACTGAAATCATGCGATTTAAAGCCATATCAGTTTAAACTTCTGATATACAGTTTTCTGACTGCGCAGAAAGCGGCTGCCACACAGCATGTGGGTACTAAACTAAGTTCTCTTCCATGTCTTATTGCGCTTAAACTGTCAAAAAAAGACAAGTTTATGTTAAAAACACACATAAGTTACAAAAACACAGTTGGTTATGTCTGTGAAGGTAAACAGCTGGGAAAGAAACCGCATGTTTATATTAGATCTGTGTATTAAGTGACAACAGTACCTATACTGCTGTCTATGCTTTTAATATGACCCAATCAATAAAATAAAAGCAGAAAATCACTCACTGCTCTTGACCGAATAACTTCTGTAGCTTTAATAAGAAGACATTTCTTGCTTGAATGCTGCTTTCACATGCTCTAGCGTGAAGATAAACATGGCAGATTGTGTGGGGCTCACTCAGGGCAGGGTCTTTGCTAATATGGCAGTGTCCGTCAACAGTCGTGCGCAGGGCATGTCAAATATGATGTCACATTTTACAGATTCTGCGAAAGGCTTGTTCTAAGACACTACTTATGATTTATAGGAATTAAAAAAGGAGCGGGTGGATTTTTTTTTATCATTATAAGGTGGTTGTGTACACACACTGCCAACACATTTATGTTCAAACATGTAAAAGTGAATTTTGCATAATAGGTGCCCTTTAATGTTTAATTATTTTCATATATTAAGACACAGAACAATTAAATATAAACTACATCCAAGATGGAAAATCGTATTCCAGAGAATGTCTTTTGCTCACCACCTGTAAGAGAGCTAATAAGATCCTCAAGCCTCTTCTTTTGAAAGAATTTGGTTATATTTATAGCAGGGATATATTGAGGCCTGTTTTTTTTTTCAGGTCCAGTTGGTGACATGCAATGTGAAATACAGTCAGTCTGGTGTGTGAAATGCAATGGCACCGGTGCTCCACAATTAAGCTTCACTAGAGCCTCCCAGCAGGGGTCTGGAATGTGTACTGCAGCTCCACAGTACAGCGTGTCCTCAGCGCTGTGTGAGAACGTGTGGCGGCCGGACAGACATGCGTCTTTGCTCCTTCTTGCGTCTCAAGTGAGTTGTGCTCATTCACAGCTGTTGCTTTGATGACAGGCGTGGCTGTTCGCTACAGAGACATCCAAGATGCTCTCAAAGCCCTCTGTGGACACAGATGTAAGCGCACTCATGGAGTATTATATCGATTAAATGCCACAGAGTACAAGCAAGGATAAGACAATCAGATTAGAAGATAATAAAATAATGTGATTTGATATACATGTGCAATCTGTGGGTAACCATATCAGTTTTCGGATATCTCCGTGTCTTTAGGATTGGTTTTTGTTTGCGCAAGCTCATTTCCCCTGTTTTTTACGTTTAGATCATCTTTGCCATCATCTACAACTCTCAAAGTTAATCTTTAAAAACACAATTGATTTAGTAACACTGTTAAACAGTCTTTAGTAAATCTCAAAAAGAATATCCATTCCTCACGTTGTATTGTAATGTTTGAATTCACTTTCGCATTTAAAAAACAAAAAAAAACAAAAAACACTTTTTAAACCAATTTTTTAAATAATTTGCACAAAATACTAAAAAATTTGAATACCTGCAATTTATCAGTTATCAGCCAAAACATAAATAATGATCAGCTTTTTGTTTTGGTCATAATGTTAATATTTGTGTATCACCAAGATAATATGTGTTGAATGTATTTTTTTTTATGTTACTGCATTTATTATTATTATTATTATTAATCTTTTTGACAAAAGAATTTGAAGATCTGCAATTTATTGGTTATCGCCAAAAAGATGAAAATAATTATCAGCTTATTGTTTCGGCCATAATTTTAGTATTGGTATATCACCAAGAACAATGCAATATTTTATTTTATTTTATTTTACTGACCATTGATTTTAGTTTTTTATTTTATTATTTTTTTTACCAATTTTATTTTATTTTATTTGACTGACCATTGATTTTATTTTATTTTATTATTTGTTACCTATTTTATTTTATTTTAACAAAATAAAGAATTTTAAGACCTGCAATTTATTGATTATAGACGAAAACATGTAATCTCTTTTGTTTTGTTGCTAGATGTTACTAGGTGTCCAAGTCAGACTTTTTGGAATCGTCAGCTTTCAAAGACATCTATGACTAAATAATTTTGACTAGTTTAGTTTTTCGTAAGCAAATCCATTTGCTGAGAGTTGTGTTTTTACAATTGTCATACAAGCCACATAGACTTCTATTATAAGTGGGTTTCTGTGCACATATTTTTTGTTTGTTTACATAACATATTGTGACAACAGTTGTTTTTATAATCGACAGCAGATGTTGTTGATAGAACTGCCAAACTTGTATTTATTCTGGAATATTCATTTAACATTGTCTAGTCTAGTCTTATTATAGTGACTCTCACTGAGCCATGAGAAACAAGAGTTGTGAGGCAGAGTAACATCATTGCAGCCAGAGTTGTTTAGGTTTGTACAATGATTCGATTCCGTTAAGACCTGCCTTAATGGAAACACAAAGAAAGTGGCCACATGAAATGTCAATTACAGGCCAGACTTACATTCTCTCCTCCATCTTCCAGTGGCCATGGCTCTAATCGCTATAGACAGAAAGAATCCTGTGTAGTTTGTTGTGTGAGACACTTTTTTCCCTCAGCAGTCGACACTGCTGACCAAGACCAGCGGCCAGCTAATAAAGGAAGAGCTGTGATTTCAACTCGTCCTGGCTGGCCTGTTCACAGTGAATTTCACACAGCTGTGTGTCTGTAAAGCTACATTTACACGACAATGATGTAGTCAAAATGGAAAAGTTTTTCGCTTGCGTTTTTAAAAAGTTTCACGTACACACGACAACGTTTTCAAATTGATTCGCGTTTACACATATCCGCGAAAACTGCCAAAAATGCTGTATCCAGTAGTAATCCAGTAGTTGCCGCTGTCACCTTGTTCACTTTCACCACACATCACTTCATTTAGTAAACAGTACCTGTAGAGAAGTGACGATTAGCTCTTTGTGGGCGAGAGTTCCGTCACTAAAATCACCACACCGACTGTTGCTCTACTCCTCATTCATAGCAATAGAAGCTTGCGCACAGACATAAACAAACAAACAATATGGTGAAAGCAGCGAGTAATTTTGTCTGGACTACGTACTACGCACGCGAATGACATCACCGTTTTCAAAGATTCCCGTTTTGGGTGTTTACACGGAAGTGATAACGACGGTGTTTTCAAAAACTTCCACCTTGAAACCCGTTTTCAAAATGATGCGCTTTCAGTCACCGAAACGCTGTTGTCGTGTAAATGAACAGGCAAAACGCATAAAAAGTTTCCCGTTTTTGGCTGAAAACATTGTCGTGTAAACGGCCCCTAAGTTAAAATCAGTGAGGTTTGGATATGTCACTCACAGTCAAGCTGTCTGAAAATCTGAGTAGGTACATTTGAATTTGAACTTTGTTGTATTATAGTATGAATGGGTAGTTTGATTGAAATTCAGCTATCTGATCTCATGACGAAAAAGTACCTGTGGGAACCTTTTCGCAAGATGCGAAATATGTACCAATAAGTACATATCACTGCAGTTTCCAACAGAAGTTAACACCAGAGCACTTGTAATTGTTTTTGTACACAGTTATGATTATAGCTCCATATGTTTCACTTTCCGGATGTAACAGGCTTGCTTGGTAGCTAAGCCAGCCTGGAATTGGACTTAGGATGTGGAGTCCTTGGGTACGAATCCTGTCAAAAACATGACTCACTATGGCCCTGTCCACACGAATGCGGTTATATCGTCCACACGTATACGCTGCACCAGGTCACTGAAACCGAACATTTTTGAAAACTCCTGCCAGGGTGAAGATTTTCAAAAACTCCAGTTGCAGTGTTATCGTGTAGACAGCGAAACCGGAGTTTTTGGCTTGTGACGTCGGAGCCTGCGCTGTTATGTTATCTCCGCCTACTGGAAACTTTGTCAGGCTTCTGATTGGCCAACATGGCTTTACGGTTGAGATTATATCACTACCTGTTGGTTTGGCATGCTCTTGACAGTGCTTCAAAGCATGCGTTTGCGTTTTCATGTGGACAGAGATTTTTTTTTAAAAATGGAAGAAGGAAAAACTCTGTTTATAAAAATACCCATGTACGTGTGGACATGGCCTATGAAACATCTGAAAGATGAGAGATCGAAAAACAAGCTAAAACGGCATGTTTGCAATTGCTATTTTTTCGTCACATTCGCTTTTGTTCATACTATCGGGTAGGTTTAAGTGTAGTGCAGATGGTACGTTATTTTAAAACGTCACGGAGCATTAGACTTATAGTGCCACTCAATGGACATTTCAAGTCAGAACTGTGGTGACACTTGCAAAACCAACGTCACATAAAACGTACCATATGTACGTTCATCTGTTCCAGGGAATTAAAAACAAACACTCTTTTAGCGCCACACAGAGGACATTTCACATCGAATATGTCACGAAATGTACATGGCAGTACGTATTTCACATCTTGCGAAAAAGTTCATGTGACCTACCAGCATCAGTTGCATCGCTTCATTGCTATTCACAAATCCTTTCGTGTGGCCACATGGGATAGACAAATGTCTATTGGAGGTGCACTCCAGAAAAAAAAAGTACTATATAGTAAGCAATTTTGGACGCAGGCTTGGAGCAGACTTTCACATACAATAAGAAGAAATGGGTGTGTATTAAGTGTCCAAATATAAATCTTATTGCCTTTTGCATCCAGATACACAAGATAATACTGCTGTTTAACCTTGCCGAAAGGATTCAGCTAATTGAGTTCTTGCCATTGCCCAAGTTTCGCAATTTGTCATGACAACATATCAGTGGGGTTTGTAGAAGACTTGAGTGTGAGCGTACATTCGTGGTGAGGTGTGAAAGTCCTCACTCAGCGATGTGACCGCAGGGATAATATGGGAAATAATAACCCTGTCTCAGCTGTCACGTCCAATCAGAGTGCAGAATCCAGCAAAGTGCTGAGGAGAAGCTTTCAAAGTCTTCTCCGCACACTTGTGTTTATGCACAGTATCTGGAAGATTTGACCACCCGCACCGGCAATGGCTACCAAGTGTCTATTTTTACACTCCCTGCAGCTGAGCCGCCATGAAGTGGAGATGAATGTTGTTCATGCAGTGTGCTGGTAGCCAGTCTGTTTGTGAAGAGTGTAGGAGGGCAGTACGCCTGCTTCTTCGCTCAGCAGTTTGAGTGTGCTGTCATTTGGAAGGTTAGATTTGTAGCACCTTTGGCATTGCATTAAAATTTTTGCTACATTTTTATACCATTTACTACTTATATTTCAATTTGGGATTGAATAAATATGTGTTTTGTTGACTGTTAGTAAAGCTTAGAAAACATCTAATATATTTGTGCATTTTGTTGTGTGCAGTTGTGGTTGTACTCTTTTTTTTTTTTTTTTTTTTCTTTCTTTTCTTCATAATTGGTGAAATAGAATTGCTGAAGCACAGGCATTTATTTTGCCTTCTAACATTTCCACCCGTAAACAAAACCGCATGTTTCTTTAGTTTACAGCATTGCTAAGAGACTGCCCTAGCAATGTCCACAGAACCAGTTTTCTTGTTTGAAGTGAAGATTAGATGCAAGAGATCCTTCCTAATCTGTGTACAAACATTGCTTAACCCAAATAATAGGCTTTAGGTTTCTTACTGCAATTGAGGATCAGTGTATCGCAGTTCAATAAAAACTTTGAACAGAGCCTTTTTCAGGTGCACTGAAATGTCTCAGAGCTTGTGACAACAATTCGAAAAAGTGTTCACATGGTACAGTTCTTATCTTCAGAAATGCAGCAATTATTTGATTTACAATACAGTTAAAAATCATAATATTGGAAAATAGTTACATTTTTACAATACATTTTTATTATATTTTTAAAAATAAATTCATACTTTTATTCAGCAAGAACTCAGTTACAGTACATCTATCTATCTATCTATCTATCTATCTATCTATCTATCTATCTATCTATCTATCTAAAATGAAAAAAAAACTCATGAAATATGAAATGAAATGCACCTTGAAATAAATAAAAAGGATAATATTAATACAAATTAAATATTAATACAAATCAAGGGCCAGATTTGCTAATAACTTGCGTCAGCGCAAACCGTCTTTTGGCATTAAAATAGCACTGTCAGGATTTACTAAAGATGCACAGTGAAGAATTAGTGCTGAAACGGCGTGGACACGTGTTTTTTGCACCTGACCTTACTGAATATGCATTAGTTGGAGTTTCCCTTTCAGACGTAACATTTATGGGAGTGGAGTATTAAAATGAATCAAGCAATGCAATTTACTAACGTTTGCGCTTGTCAAATTACTGGTATTTGCGCCATTATTTAATGCCCAAAAAAAGCATGTTTTAAATCAGGTGCTAATTTGCACTGCTCTTGGTAGATTGTGCTGGTCATTATGGAAATGATCTGGCTGGGTCTGTTCTTTAATGTGCGCATTATCAGTAAATCTTATGCAGAATTTTCCCCTCCCATCGACGCTTTTATGGAATTGCACTCTAATGCTAATTTGCCCTGTTTAGTAAATCTGGCCCTAAAATTGAAAACTGGAGAGGTCTGAAGAATTGCTTTTTTTGGTGGTGTTTTTAAAAGTTGTTTATAAAAATCAGTGTAAAATTAAATGTTTGGATGAATAATAGGTTTGAGTGGTGCTCAAGTTTCAGTGTAATTAACAAGTTAATTAACAAAAAAAAAAAAAAGATGAAATCTTACCAACCCCATACTTTTGTACACATAGTGTATTTTTTTTCTGTGTTTGCAAAGCTTCATTTTCATCAGTCATTACTATTAGTCTTATATATATATATATATATATATATATATATATATATATATATATATATTTAAATGTCTTTCGGTGTCCTTTTTGTTAATAGGTGATTATTAAGCAGCTAAGTTCAATATAAAAAAAGGATCATTTTACTTAAGGAAAGTGAAGGAAGATCAATCCTGCAGTGCATAACGTTCCAAAAACAGAAGATTATTTTCATTTTGGATGGAATTTTTGGAGTGAATGCATGAATGGGCCATTGCTAATTCTTTACAGAAGGACAGGAGTTGTGCATAAGTGACTGGGAAATGCTCACACACTTCCAATGAAGAGGGCAGGATTGCTCAAATTCATGGGATTGAACCGGCGTTCAGGTAGAGACTTGCCTTTAATCCTGTTCTGGAGGTTTGCGTGACAATGAGGCAATAGATTGCTAAGAAAAAACCTGTAGGACTGTGTTAACCGAAGCCTTTGTTTCACATAAACAAGCCCCGTTATTTTCAGTGAGTCAGAGGCCTAGAGAACTCGTTAAGCCACTGTTGTGATTGAATTCATATGCTTTATATTATGAATGTTTTTGCTAGGGTGAGGCTTTCTGGAAAAGCGTGTAGAAATGTTTAGACTCGAGCTTTGCGTAGGCTGTTCGTATCTTTTATTTTTTCCAGCTTGTGAGTTTACATAAACATCACCCTATACACGGCCTCAGTGTCTCTGTCCACACGTTGGGACAAAGAATCACTGTGCTCTGCATCACATCCTGTTAGTTAACCAGACTGACTCACTACGATGTGCAGAAAAGCCCCTTTTGATTAGTTGAATGACCCAATGGCCCGAAAGTCACTTACTTTGGTCTTTGCTTTATTGTGGGTGCCATTGATCTTTGTCCAAAGGCTGAGAGGGTGAGAAAACCTTTCTTTTCTAGCACTGTCACAGAAACCAATGATCCAGTTAAACGTTAGTTACTGGGGGATTTTGAGAACATGGAGGCATGACTATGACCATGTGGATCTGCTGAACCAACACACACAGGTCATGAGGAAATGGCACTCTAGTGGTTTTTATCCTGCACCACCAAATTGTCACTCTTGTGCCGTATTTCAGGCATCACTGTGGTGTCATATTCAACTTGTTCGGAGGATTCCACTAGTTTACCCAAGGCCAGACTTATAGAGTTAAAATTAAGTTTGACGTTGATGACGTCAAATGCTGGCTCTTTTTTTTCTTGTGAGTAATTGCGATACACCACATTTTTGAAAGTTTGAATGAAATTTGACAGCCAAGACTTTTAGCTTCAAGCAATTTGTAAGCAACTCTCACAGTTTTCACTATTCCTCACACAAAGCTTGTTTCTGATAAAAACATTTTGGACTACTTTTTGGTGCATTTCTAGATTTAAAATATTGTGACTGTAAATTTATCTGCCTATTATAATTTACAATATACACTACCGTTCAAATGTTTAGAGTTGCTAAGATATTGTTTGTTTTCTCTAATTTAATAAAAAGTAAAAAGTAAAAACATGTTGTGAAATGTTATTACAATTTAAAATAAGTGTTTTCTATTTTATACATTAAAATTTTTATTTTTTCAATTTTTTCCTGTGATGCAAAGCTGAATTTTCAGTTCCAACTGCAGTCTTCAGTGTCACACGATCCTTCAGAAATTACTCTGATCTGCTGTATTTAATTAATATATGCTATATGTAGTGATTCGTGAATAACCATTGTAACAAATGGAAATTGTGAGGAAAATTAAGCGCAGACTTAAAGGGGTAGTACTCACCCTTATGTTGTTCCAAATCTGTAAGACCTTCGTTCATCTTTGGCACACAAATTAAGATTTTTGTGATGAAATCTGAGAGCTTTCTTACCCTCCACAGACAGCAAAGCAACTGAAACGTTCAAGGCCCAGAAAGGTAGTAAGGACATCGTTAAAATAGTCAATGTGACATCAGTGGTTCAACCATAATTTTATGAAGCTACGAGAATACTTGCGTCATGGTATTGTCGTGAATGCACGTCAAATTCTGACACAGAAGAGAAGAAATTCTTGAATGAAGTCACCATTTTTGTTTTCTTTGCACACAAAAAGTCCTCATAACTTCATAAAATTAAGGTTGAACCACTGATGTCGCATGAACTACTGTATTTTAACAGTGTACTTACTACCTTTCTGGACCTTGAACGTGTCAGTTGTGTTGCTGTCTATGCAGGGTCAGAAAGCTCTCGGATTAATTAATGACAGAATTTAAATCTTGAGGAAGTGTTACAGGAGAGAACTCATTACTAAAAACACTACAAACACTCAAATATATAATCATTTGTGAATAACCATTATTATAAATATGATAGAGTTTGCTACTACACAGATTCTGTGGAAATACATAGGCAGTTTGCATGTATAGTACTAACATAATATTTTTTATATAAATTTACATGTCCATTTATGCAACTGTATAAAAGTCATAAAGCAGTGTTTACCTCATTAGACTGTCCTCGCTGAGCTTTGGTGGATAAATCTGCATTGTTTATCCTTTTGATCTTTCATTCAAAAAATTCACAAAATTCTAACCTATCATTGAAGTAAAACAATTGAAAGTTGGGGGGGGGAAATCTCATTGTGAAATAAATGCTTTCTCTAGTTCCTTATTGGCCACAATTATTGGCACCCAATTATTGCAATGTCCTTTTCCCAAGATAGCAGCCCTGAGTTTTCACCTGTAATGCCTGAAGAGTTTGGAGAACACCTGATAAGAGATCAGAGACCATTCCTTCATGCAGAATCTCTCCAGATCCTTTTTATTCACAGCTCCATGTTGGTGCTTCTCCTTTTTAGTTCACCTCACTCATTTTCTATAGGGTTCAGGTCGGTCAGAGGACTGGGACAGCCATGGCAAAAGCTTCATTTTGTGCTCAGTGATCCATTTTTGTGTTGATTTTGATGTTTGTTTTGGATTATTGTGCTGATAGAAGAACCAACCACAGACCATTATAAGATTTCTAACAGAGTCAGTCAGCTTTAGATTTTTTATCTGTTTGTATTTGAGAGAATCCATGATGCCATGCATTTGAACAAGATGTCCAGGACCTCCGGCAGAAAAACAGGCCAACAACATTAAAGATCCAGCAGTATATTTAACCGTGGGCATGGGGTACTTTTTATCCTTGTTTGTACTAAACCCATCTAGTGGGTTTGCTGCCAAAAAGCTCTTTTTTTAGTTTCATCTAACCATAGAAGCCAGTGTCATTTGAAGTTCCAGTCGTGTCTGACAACTGAATATGCTGGATTTTGTTTTTGATTTGGAATTTTTTTTGAAACCCTCCTGAACAATATGTGGTGATGTAGGGGCTGTTGGATATATATATTTTTTAGACTTTCTGGCTCAAAGACTTAACTAATCTCTGCAATTCTCCTTCATTGATCCTTGGAGAGTCTTTGGCCACTCAAACTCTTCTCCTCACCGTGCATTAGGACAATATAGACACACGACCTCTTCCAGGCAGATTTGTACCATCTTTAGATGATGGAACTTCTTAATTATAACTCTGATGGTGGAAATGAGGATTTTCAATGCTTTAGCTTTTGACTTACAGCAACTTTCTATTTTGTGAAGCTCAACAGTCTTGTTCTGCATATCAGAACTTTATTGTCTGGTTTTACTCCTTGTGAAGGTTGATTAAGGGAATTTGGCCTTAGATTTCTTTATATTTAAGATCCTTTGGAACAGGAAGTCACAGCTGGACAATTTCATGCTCCTAGTCACCCTGGTATCCTAAAAAAAAATGTAAATATGAATGTGAATATACTTCAGAGATATTTTACTAATAAGAATTTCCAGGGGTGCCAATAATTGTGGCCAACACGCATTGGAGAAAAACATTTATTTTATCATGAGATTTTCTCTGCACTTTCAATTGTTTTACTTCAATGATAGGTTAGAATTTTGTGAATTTTTTGAATGAAAGATCAAAAGGATAAACAATGCAGATTTATTTTCACAGCCACCTTTGCTCAGATTTACCAAGGGTGCCAATATTAGCGGAGGGCACTGTACATGCAATAAATTCACTTCTGGAACAGAAAACCATATTAAAGTTGCACAGACATAGCTTGCAGTGGAGCTATAACTCACAAACTCTTTATACATTTTAATTTAGGTCTAATCATCTTAATAATGTCAAAACTGGTTAATGCCACAGCAAACGCTCTACCGAAACTAAACATCCAAGTGTGAAGGTTGTTTTCCACTCCACTGATGAGGGTAACTCATTTAACACAAAAGCAAGTACTAGTAATCCAATACTGACATTAGCCCACTTGTTCATGACTAAGTGTTATTCCCTTAAAAAATGTCTTTGATGATGAAAGGAAGTTCCCTCATACCCTTTTGATGAATTTGGGGTGGGGGGGAACTCTGTGAAATCTGAGCTTGAACTTGGTTATTGGGTTTCACATCTTGGTCTGTGGGCCATTGTCACAAATTTGCCCTCGTCATTCATGCACTTTGATTCTAATCTGACTTGACCTGATACCTTTTCTGGTAAACGAAGTGAAACATGGCAGGAAAGCTTTTGAATGTCAAATTCAAGCCTTCACACCTGTTGCATGCTTCTGAATTAAGGCAGTAAGGTATGAAAACATCAAATAGGATCTAATATTTTAGTTTTAAAAACAGCCTGGTCTGCATTTAGAGATATAGAGGGAGACACAATGTAATTGTAACTGTGATCCTGCGGGGTCACACAGCTGAATTCTGAGATGATGAGATTTGTGTTAGGCCTTAAAGGCACAGTTAATCATTGTATGGGCATGTCAGTGTAAATTCTCAACTTAATGCTTGATGTGGTGTCATCAAAGCATAAGTTACTCATCTAGTTTTTTCCCTTAAGAAATTCAGAAAGACACCTGATTGATATTGATATGCCGAAATGACGTCTAAACTTAAAGGGATAGTTCACCCAAAAGTAAAAATTTTGTCATCATTTACTCTCTCTCGAGTTGTTCCAAGCCAGTTTGACTTACTTTCTTCAGCTGAACAGAAAAGAAGATATTTTGAAGAATATTGGTGACAAGACAGTTTCTGGTCCCCATACTTCTACACTATTTGTGGGCAGCCGTGGCCTAATGGATAAAGAGTCGGACTTGTAACCCAAAGGTCGTGGGTTCGAGGCTTGGGTCCAGCAGGGATTGTAGGTGGAGGGAGTGAATAACCAGTACTCTCTCCACCCTCAATACCACGACTGAGGTGAGACCCTTGAGCAAGGCACCAAACCCCCAACTGCTCCCCGGGTGCCGCAGCATTGGCTGCCCACTGCTCCGGGTGTGTGTTCACTACTGTGTGCATGCACTTGGATGAGTTAAATGCAGAGAACAAATTCCAAGTATGGGTCACAATACTTGGCCACACACCACTTCACTTTCCTTTCCCTGTTTCTTCTGTACTAGTAGTCTTTCACAACTTTATGGTTGCCCAAGAAGAAAGTAAGTCATATAGGTTTGCTACAACTTGAGGGTGAGTAAATAATGACAGAATTCTCATTTTGGGGGGAACTATCCCTTTAAATTGAAACCGGTCTGTTTTATTTACTACTATAGTATTGGGACTAGTGCTGTCAATGGATTTTAAAAAATTAACTAGTAATTGCACATTTTTTTCTGAAATTAATCGCGATTAATCGCACCTAACATTAAAGTTTTTAAATATACTTTTATATTGTAATAGTTTCACATTCAATCTTTAAATTAATGTAGAAACAACATAAAGACAATATTTTTAATATTTGTTTAATGGCATCTTTTTATGACTGAAGGAGAATATCACTGATACCAATATACTGATTTTTGTTGTTTTTTTCTTCTACATTACAGTATTGAGAGCTATCAATTTTAACATTTATTACACTTGAAAAAATAACATTTATGAATGTTTGATCATGTTGATTTCTACATATCACAATCATTCAAAAGTTTTGTAAGGATTTTTTGAAAGAAGTTTGTTATGATGGCTGTATTCATCTGATGAAAAATACAGTAAAAACAGTAACACTGTGAAATATTATTACATTTTAAAGAACGGCTTAATTTTTAAAGAAATACTTGTGAGATTACAATGAGTTTAAACAGAAATAAAGTTGCGCTTGTGAAAATTGTGCGATAAAATGTCATATTAGGAGAAATAAAGTAAGCCACAATAACCACAAATAATTTTACAAAATGTGCACAATTAAATTTTCTATTTTTGCACATGAGGGCTGTATTTATTTAATGAAAATTCTGTAAAAACAGTAATAGATTTTTTTGTAGAAACTGTGATAGCAACAATTTTTGTATTTTTCATCAAATAATTGCAGCCTTGGTGAGCATATAAAAGAGACTTTTCCCCAAAAAACATTAAAAAGGCTCAATTATTCTAAACCTTTGTCTAGTAGTGTGTATATTAATTTTGTATCATTATTAAGATACTTCATCTCGCTTGTTCCTTGTACTTGTCCCCTGCCTGTTCTTTCCCTTGCTCATTGTAACTCATCTCCGTGATCTGAGTGTCCCTTTCCCCTTGTTCCTTTCACTGAGTCATCACCTCATTGTGTTCAATTCAGTATTTCAGTATTGGGTTCATATCAGTCCTTTTCTCTGTTCCCTTGTGAACGGCTGGATGAGATTAGAGGTGCTGCAGTTAAATCTGCTGATTCACCTCGCTGACTCCCTTTGTAGTATTATCCTCTAATTTTGGCCTTTTTCTCACCTTTTGTAAGTCATCTTGCCTTAAACATGGAGTAATGGTGTTACACAAATCCTATCATGGAATAGCTCAGTTTTTGCTCTTTCATGAGCGGGTAAGCATGTGTTTTTAAATGTGCTGGATCTATGCCTCTTTGAAACATTGCCGTTGACTCATATAGGGTGTGGGGAACAGGGAGAGACTCTCTCGTCCAGATGGGTTTGGCCAGTTCCTCTGTGCTCTCATGTTGTTCAATAGCAGTAGCTCCACACACCCAGTGCTATGGGATCTGCTCCTCTATCCCCACGAGGAACCCTTTTGCACATCTGTACACCCAATCTCATTATGGTGTGCACTCCTTGCCAGCTGCAATAACAGGTTGTAATACAAATACGTATCGGATCCACATGTGATATAACACATCGTCTTCTAAAAAAAAAAAAAAACTGTTCACTGGATCTTTTAGACGCTGCAAGTGCACATTTATTTTGTTTTTCTATTTTGGATGAAAGGTTAAGATTATATATATATATATATATATATATATATATATATATATATATACATACACACACATATATACACACACATATATACACACACATACATACACACACACATATACACACACATATATACACATACACACACACACACACACACACACACACACACACATACACACACACACACACACACAACGGAAGCAAGTCTCAAAACAACTAAATTAGCACAAGACAATGGAAACAAGTCACAACACAACGAAATTAGCATAAAACAAAGGAAACAAGCCGCAACACAACGGAAACAAGTTGCAACACAACAAAAGCAAGCCACAACACAAGAAAAAATCAGCACAAGACAATGAAAACAAGCTGCAACACAAGCCTCTACACAATAAAATTAGCACAACACAAAGGAAACAAGCTGCAACACAAGCCTCTACACAACGAAATTAGCACAACACAATGATAACAAGCCACAACACAACGGAAACAAGCCGCAATACAATGTAAACAAGTCGCAACACAACGAAATTAGCACAACACAAAGGAAACAAGCTGAAACACAACGAAATTAGCACAACACAAAGGAAACAAGCTGAAACACAACGAAATTAGCACAGAATAATGGAAACAAGCCGCAACACAACGGAAACAAGCCACAAAAAAAAACTAAATTAGCACAACACAACGGAAACAAGCCACGACACAACGAAATTTGCACAAGACAGTGGAAACAAGTTGCAACACAACAAAAGCAAGCCACAAAAAACTAAATTAGCACAAGACAATGGAAACAAGCCGCAATACAATGGAAACAAGTCGCAACACAACGAAATTAGCACAACACAACGGAAACAAGCTGCAAAACAACAAAAATCGCACAACACAACAGAAACAAGCCGCGACACTACAGAAATTACAACACAACACAGAGTTAACTATAAGTCATTCATAATAGAATGATTTCTATCAATAGTATTAATACTGTGGTTGTATCTGTGCCTTGTTTGTCCCTGTGTTTGGGAAACCAGTTTGAAAAGTCTCTTTTTTTTTTTTTTTTTTTTTTTTTTTTTTTTTTTAGTGATGCTGTTTGAGTGGAAATGGAACACTTCAGCTTTAAGATGGTGATTGCTAGAGAGGCAAAGCAGATTTGCTGCTGGATTTAGAGCACAAAAGGTATTTGGATTTGTTCATTGAAAGCAGCCGTGCATGGATGTGGAACCTGTGTGACAGCAGTGCTGGACCCATAGGGTGGGTATAGCGTGAAGATGATGGTGCTCTGCCTAAAACAAAGCAAATAAAAAAAGGATTTTCTCCCAAAATCAGCAGTGCAGATCTTCCAGTGAAAGTCTTTATCCTTAATCCAAGCAAGTTAAGTCTTGTCCTTTGAAAACAAATCTGAGCAGATATTTTCTTGACAAATGATCACAGTTAACAATGAATGATGGCTTGGATGAAGACCTAATAACATGATAGCTGTCTATTAAAGTCAGCTTGAATGTACCTAATACATTTTACTTTAATAACATGACGTATTTCCAAATGAAACAAGATATTCACTGAAAATTGAATCAGGGAGGATTTTTTTTCCCTGGTGCTAAATAGCATAATGGATCCAGGTCTGAATACGTTTGCTAAACCTGCACCTAACACTGGCTAACATTTATCCAGTAGCCCATTCAGCATAAATGATGTTAGTGGGAACAGAAAAGTCATTTCTGAGCTGGAGTTTCATTTTAGTTTAAATATTAGGAAGTCATTTTTAAATTTCTAATTTGTTGATAGTGACTCTGGGTCTGTGATCACATGACAGCTCAGTTGTGACATATCTCTGTATGTTTCTGTCAGAAGCTGTTCATTCAGTCACCCTGAGCCTCAGCCCTCTGCAGCTGTTGTTTCACACCTCAGATGTGTCTCTGTGTCATCACATCTTATGTCAGGAGCAGAGACATGACTTTATTTGACATAAAGGGCTCTGAGGTCTTTGTTTTGTTTGAAATGAAAATACTGCAGCTTGCCTGTGTTTTACCTGAGGGCATGTAACATATAGTTTGTGTTTGCTTTGCTGCTCATGTCCTAAAAAAACACTTTCCTTGGACAATATACTGTATATGTTTTTGTTATACTTCCACCTTTACCTTTTATTTTAATGGTATATACCTACATTGGAAAAACATGTATATTTTGCTAGTAAATATTGCAGTCAATTGCAAAGAAATTGGAAGTAACACATTGAATTAAACTTAGTATAAAAACTGGAATAGTATTTTCTTGTAAAAGGTACTACAACAATCTTTGTTTTATTGGTATAACCTAATGTATTTAGCATGAGTCAGTGTTATATATTATATTATATTATATTTAGTGCTGTCAAAATTAGCGCGTTAACGCTAGTGATTAATTTTTCCAGGTTAGGGTTAGGATTTATCTAGGATTTATCTAGGTAAGGATTCATCTATATTAAATTTATAATTTAGTGTTTGATAACTTTATTCAATTTGTGTATATTTCCTGCTTGCTGAGGGGCACAGGAAAATATGACATTTATTATTTACTATGTATTTATGTAAAGATTGTTTTAAGTTCACTTAAATTATAAGTTGTTATTTTTTAAAGTCTAATAAATGTTAAAATTGACAGCTCTAAATTATACTGCAATGTTAGTATATTCAACATTACATATAGTCAATGGTTAAATATTAGGAAAAAAGAACAATTTCAAATATTAAAAATATACTGTCTTTATGTTGTTTCTACATTAATTTGCATGAAATTACTGCAATATAAAAGTATATTTAAAAACTTTAAAGTAATTAATCACGATAAATTTCAGAAAAAAAATGTGTGATTAGTTAATTTTTTTTAAATCGATTGACAGCACTAATTATATTATATTATATTATATTATATTATATTATATTATATTATATTATGTTATATTAGGCTGTATTAGGATTGTTTTTATATGGTTTTATTATTATTATTATTTATGTTGTGTTTAAATTCTCCATGTAAAATTGCTGCAATGCAAAGTCAAAGAAAAAGCATTTTGAAAAGATTTTTTAAACATTACAAAAAAAAAATAATAAAAAAAATCCAGGACTATTAAAAACATTTGGGGCTTTAGCTAAATAGACCGTAACATGTTTAAATCTCATTTTGTTGTTATCCTTTGTTTGTTCTGTATTTTTTTTTTTAGGACCCATTTCACAGATGTTCCTCCTGTAAAACAATGTCTGCCGTTGTCTGTCAGCACAATGTTATTGTTCTGGGTTGGCTCCACTAATGAGCTTAGTCTTCCTCTTGCTAACCTACAAACCTCCTTCCAGCCTTTTCATCAGACTGATTTGTTACAGTCCCAAACTAAGTAGACTGTATTTTGTAACCACAGAAGGAGGTCATTGCAGTTTTTATGGGGATTGTTTTTCAAAAAGTGAAAGACAAGGTAGAAAACAGGACAATGCCTGTCACAGTGGTTTTATAAGAGAAACCACTGTATTATTTACCCTCTAGATGAACCGATGAACTGTCTGAATCTGAGATTTAGCTTTTGTGTACATCAAAAAGGAGAGTGTTTCAAATAAAATGGACACACTTCATGTGCCATATGTAAGTTTTAGGCATGATAGACCAGAATCAGTTTTTCCGTGACATTCTTTAATGGTGTGTGGTGTTTTCCTAGGAATGTAAGTCATAACAGGTTTTTTTATAACATATAAATATTTTTCCATATTGAAAACCATATGTCACCATTTCTCAGATTGTGTCTTATCAAACCTTCTTAAAGCACAACATTAAGTTCTACAACCTCCTTAAAACTGCATGATTATCCATTTGCAAGATCGTATCCTGTTACATTTTTCCAGGTGCAAACATAGCTTGGCTACTGATTGCTTTCTGACACGAGGAATCTTTGGATCAAGCTCACGCCAGCAGACGCTGAGGGATTACAGCCATTGTCACTATGCCATGCTGTCCACACTGTGATGCCTGGAATGTGAGCAGTTGTCCCGAATCCTTTTGTCTTACAAGGGGGTCCATGTGGCATGGAGCAGGCAAGATATCACTCTAATTTTCATTGATTTTCATACTGGGCTATGTTTAGAGATTCTGAGAGAAAGACTCAGGGAGGCCTGTAATGTGTGCAATCTCCAGTCAGTGTATTATTAGGTCCTGGCACGAGCTCTGTCATCAAAGCAAAGACGAGTGCCATGGTTTTTAGCATCTGGTTGCCAAGCAAACCTCAGAAAGTGAGTTGCAGATCTTTGGAAACAACTCTCTCATGGAGCCTTGCCCAGTTAATAAATTCAGAGTTCAAAACAAGTGCATGCATGTAGTTTCATTTGGTCAATTGTGCACAAATGGAATACTAACTCTAATTGGCAATTTTTTTTTTCTAATCTGATGTTTTCAGTGCCTGATTAAAGGAGTGATTAAGCTGTCAGTAATGATTCCTGTTCTTTGACAATTCCATTAATGATTTTTTAGTACTTTTATAGAATAACTATCTGGGGGGAAAAATCAATTCCACTGTCAGATGATATTTCAATTTCAGTAACACAGAAAAACTTCAGTGCATTGGATGTTTTTGATTCACTAAAAAGAAATGGCTCATTAGAGTTGTTTGCCCAAGAAATCAGAATACAGTTTTTGTGCTGTGGCTTTTTTGATTCTTTAAAAAAGAACTGGTTCTTTAGAGTCATTTATGTTAGGAATCAGACTAAGTTTGAACTTTGTTTTTTATTTACTTAAAAGAACCAGCTAATTAGAGTTTTTTGTTTGGGAACTGGACTACACAGTTTATGATTCACTAAAAAGAACCAGCTCATTAGTGCCATATCTTTGGGAATCAGGCTACACTGTTTGCACTGTGGGTTTTTGATTCACTAAAAAGAACTGGCTCAGAGTCATTCATTTGGGAATCGGACCACACTGTTAACACTGTGTGTTTTTAAAAGAGACCTATTATAGCCCTTTTTACAATATGTAATATATGTCTCAGGTGTCCTGTGAAGTGTCAGCTCAAAATACCCCACAGATCATTTATTATATCATTTTGAAGATGCCTATTTTGAGTGGAAGCAGAAAGATACTGTTTTCGTACATGTCTCTTTAAATGCCCCTTTTTCCAGAACAGGGCTGTGCCTTTACAGCTCATTCCTCTGATACTCTGCCAAAAAACATCTGTTTAGTTTTGATTATCATGTCTATCACACTGAAATCATGCATTTTAAACCATATTGATTTAGACTTCTGATATACAGAAGTTTTCTGAGCGCACACATTCGAAGCACGTGCACAGAAAGCGGCTGTCACATGGCATGTGAGTACTAAACTAAGTTCTCTTTCATGTCTTATTGTGCTTAAACTGTCAAATACACATAAGTTTATGTTCATGAGTTCATGAGTTACCAAAACTGTCGGTTGTCTGTAAAGGTAAACAAAATCTGAGCAGCACGTTTTTTCACAAGCTTGCAGAGAGAGGCTTACCAAAAAAATGTACTGGGTTGTTCTTTTTCACATTTTCTGTGTTGGTAGATGCACTGGGGACCCGTTTATAGAACTTAAACAAGGAAAAAGTTAGATTTTCATGATATATGTCACCTTTGAAATCACTAAAAAGAACCGACTCCATAGAGTCATTTGTTTGGGAATCAAACTACAGTGTTTACGCTGTGGATTTTTGATTAACTAAAAAGAACTGGCTCAGAATCATTCGCTCTGTTTGTGCTGTGTGTTTTTGATTCACTATAAAGAACCAGTTCATTAAGGGCCCAATATACTTCTTTTTCATTCTTTACTTAAAAAGGAGTTCAAAAGACCTTTTCTGCAGTATGCTGTTAGCAAACATCCCCATACTGCTGAATGCGACATTCAGATGAATATGTAAATATATGCTACGCTCCTTCCCCAGAGCACACCTTCCTATTACATAATCACCACGGACCAATGGCAGGGTTTACCAGCCAGAGTGAACTTTTCCAAAAAATTTGCTGTTTCAAACTTAAAACAAACTTCACTTTGGCCTGATTTTGTCATCACACAAATTCGTTCTTCAATTTAGCTTGAAGTATGTCAAGGCCTTTAGGAATTGGACTACTACTGTTCATGCTGTGTAATTTTGATTCCCTAAAAAAGAGCCGGCTCATTAGAGTCATTCATTTGGGACTCAAACTGTGCTCTTTGCACCATCTGTTTTTGAATCATTAAAAAGAACCGGCTCATTAGAGTCATTCATTTGAGAATTGGACTACGCTGCTGAAGCTGTGGGTTTTTGAATCACTAAAAAGAACCGGCTCATTAGAGCCATTCTTTTGGAATTCAGACTATGCTGTTTGAGTTGTGGGTTTTTGATTTACTAAAAAGAACCGGTTTGGTTCCGTTCAGTTCCCAACCCGAGTCTCATTTAATCCCATAGATGTCTAGTGGGGTTTAGTTTGGGGTGTTTTGCAGGCCTGTCAAGATCTTCAGCACCACCTCAGTGAACCGCAGGGTCATTGTCATGCTGGAACAGTTAAGACCCTTCCAAAACTGTTGCCACAAATTTATAAGCACACACTTGAATGAATGTCATTGTGTAGTGCAGCATTCAGATTTTTCATCAGTGGAATTACCGGAATCGCCGAAGCTGTTAATTACAAAGGGGTGTTCACATACTTTTGGCCAGTTCATTGTATCCGTGTTTATGTGTATTAAAATTGCTTCCATCTTCCTGTTTGTGCAACTAATGGTGATAGAAACAGTTGCTAAAGTGTATGAATGCCCTGTGTGATCGGAGCGTTACGGACCCATCTGCAAGGGGTGAATGGGGGAGGGTGGATGCATTCGTGTGGTTTGGATTTGGGGTTCGACTGAGTTTTGTCACAAACAAGTCCAGTACAGTTCTTTGTGTGTCATTCAATGAAAATACATAAATCAGAGAGCGAGAAACAAGGGCTCTCTTGGATGAGAGACTAGGATGACTAGGATCAACTAGGATGCTAAACAAATGATCATAAGTTATTGTGACATATCTAATCTGTGATAGTGGACCAGCCAAGTCTCATTGAAACACATCCGCCACAGACATTAATGAACGCTCTCACGACACACCATTAAATCAGCAGCTGCATCTGGTCTCGGTCGGAAGGGTGAAATGGGCAGATGAGCTTCCTCAGTGTCTGACAGTGAGCAGTCGTAGAGGTTAATACTGTTTCCTCATACTGGTTCCTTTGTATGCCCTAAACGCTGCTCTATATGAAACTCATAAGACATTAATATCACGAGTCTTTAACAGATTCATACTTGATAACCCATAACCATAAGTGCTGTGGCTAAGTTAAAGATTTATATTTCTTTCTCTTTTGCTCAGTCATTCCTTTAATTAAATTACAAGATCGAGTCATGACTCATGTGGCATTATGCAGTGTAATCAGAATTTATAAAAGGTCACTTATTATAAATGACAGTCATTTGACTATATATAAAATAAAATAAAAATATATTTTTTGCTCTAATTTGCACTTCTCAGAGCAAATCACTTTCTTTCTTTCTTTCTTTCTTTCTTTCTTTCTTTCTTTCTTTCTGATCACTATTTTATTATGTTTATTATGTAAAATGTGCTGTTTGGCTATAAGCAGTTTTGTCTCTTCTTTTAGCTTATTTCCTGTTTTCAATTTTTTCAACTTTCAATTATTATTTTTTTTTTACTTTGTTTTTGTTTAGAATATATTACTATTTAAATACTCTTTCTGTTTATTTCCCCCCCCAATCTGATGTTTTCAGTGTCTGATTAAAGGAGTGATTAAGCAGTAATGAGTACAGTAATGAGTAATGAGTCAGTAATGATTCCTGTTGACAATTCCATTAATGATTTTTATTACTTTTATAAACTATTAACTATTTTGGGAAAAAATCTATTTCACTGCTAGATGATGAGATTTCAATTTCAATAACACTACTTTTATTTTGTTGGAAAAATGTGCGGTTTGGCTATGATAAGCAGTTTCATCTCTTCTTTTTGCTTATTTACTGTTTTCAATTTTCATCTTTCAATTAATTTTTTTTTTACTTTGTTTTTGTTTATATATATTACTATTCTAATACTATTTGTATAAATGACCCAGTGACCCAAAGTGACATTAAAGATATTTACATTACCAAAAAAAAAAAAACATTTTTTTTTTAAAATAAGTGCTGTTCTTTTGAACTTTCTATCATCAAATAATCTTGAAAAAATGTATCATGGTTTCTACAAAATTATTAGGCAGCACAAGTGTTTTCAACACTGATAATAATAAGAAATGTTGGTTGAGCATCAAATCAGCATATTAGAATGTTTTCTGAAAATTACCAGTACCTTTTTCCCAGCCCTGGAATAAAGCGTAGCGTAATACATAATTCGAAATATGGGTAAAACACCTGTAAAAAATAAATACAGAAAGTTCCTTTAAATTAACACTGTACATTGAGCCATATTTTTACAGAATTTACTTACAGTGTATTATCTCACCATAGAAAAATCTTACATAAGGTTTTAGCATGTGAACCTGGGATATTCTCTCTACTAGAGCTTTAAAAAGCTGTCTAATGAATCTATAGGCAGAGTAATCACAGTTTACTGAAATACAGCTTCTGAGTTCAAAGGTGCAGCAGCTGTGTGAGAAAAGTGTGAAGATGAAAGTGGTGTGTGATGTTCTCTCTTCCTCTGCTGGTGCTGAGAGCTGTGAAACACTCTGACTGAATTATTCTGTTAAAAAAAGAAAAGTCACACCCACAGTTGAGGATTCCCTTCTGCAGAACATATGAATAAGAACAAAATAAGAAAGGTGGTTAATCTGCTGTTGTCGGTTTTTGTGTGGGTATTTATTAGCATTTTGAAAGCTTCACTATTCATATCTTTGAGTGCTTTTCCTTGCCTAAACACCTTGTTTATACGTCAGTGACAGTTTAGCGCTAAATTACTATATAATTTCCCATTTTATTGTAATCAGCCTGGAGCGGTGGTCTGAATATTTTTAATAACAATACACACAAAGTACACATGTGACTATGAGAAAATGATTCTCCCCAGGGCATCTGTTCTTTTGCAACAGTTACTGCCTGTTAGTTTAATGCAGAATGCCGTGAAAATGGCTTATTCAGTACATTGGCTGCATGCAGGACCTACTAATGGAGCCGCGTCTCCATCCCCCCACGCTGACTCTGATCTGCAGCCAAAGGATGCAATGATATGGATCACAGCCTCCTTATGGGGCAATTCTGGACTATTCAGGCTCATATACAAACATTATCAGTCTCTGCCTTTGAAGTGGGCCAATGGAACAAGCATAGTGCTTGTCTCAGGCATCTCAAGTCGAGGAAGAGCCGCACCCATTGTGCTTCAAATTATTTTGTTTACTGTTATAGTTTATTTTTGTAAGTTTTTGTGTCATTTGAACGTCTTGTTCTCAAGTCCTTTAAAAACACCATGAAATTTCTTGACAAAGGCAGATTTTTGTCCTGTGTTTCATGCATGATTTGTTATTAAAACTAAATATTTGGGCAGAGTGTATCGAAGGGCTCATCCCTTGTTTTGAAATGGCCAGGCTTTATTAGCATCATAGCCACTTGATTTTCTACACTCAAAAAATCCTAACATATTTTAATTGAATAATTGAACAACCCTTAATCAATTATTCAATTAAAATACGTAAGGATTATTCAATTCAGTCTGATGGCATAAATCTAAAAAAACGGTCACAGTGGGAGGGATATTCTCATTCTAGAGAGTATTTAAATCTGGTTTATTTAATTATTTGGTCCATGCTTCAAATATCAATTTATTTGTATGACTGAACTAATATGTCAATAATACATATATTGATTGTAAAATTGTTTACATGTAATTAGTGTGTTTCTATATATGTTTAATATTTAAAATATTAAAAATGATAATTGATGATATTATTTTTATTGATATTATCATAAAATATATATAAAAATCATCATTTAACACAAACTAAATGTATTTTGAGTATAAAGTGTCTTTATATGCAAGACTATAAAATGTAAATCCATTAAAGATTCATTTTGTCAACTTATATTACAAAAATATTATTATCAGTTATTTGACCTGTATTGATCATAAGAGGGTTTTCTTGTATGTGTGTATAAAACAAAACCCTGTACATATATATATATATATATATATATATATACAGGTGCATCTCAAAAAATTTGAATATCGTGAAAAAGGTAAGTCACAGAAGGTCAAATAAGTTACAAAAAAAAGAACTTTTTCACAATATTCAAATTTTTTGAGATGCACCTGTGTGTGTATAGTAATGTATATAATTATAATTATATTATATACATATATTATAATTTTATTGTACTTACTATAATTAAAATCAAGTAAATAATAAAATAATTATAAATGTTTCTTTAAAATAATAAATGCTAAATAACACTAATAAAAACTAAATAAAATATTTGGTGTATATATAAAGTGTATATGCATATATACTTTGATACTTTTATACTTTTTAATTATTTTCTGTGGAAAACGGGCCACGACATGTAGTGTGACCCATAAAATATAACTATAAAAAAATAAATTAATAATAGTGATAATAATATTATTGCACTTTTAGTTTTTTTTAAATAAAATAATAAATAATCAAGTGTGATAATACTATTTTATTTTAAAATAAAAAGGGAGTATAAATTTACAAATAAAATGTTAATATTTTAGCATATATTATTATTATTTTAATTTGAATTTATCATTTTCAAACGTAAAATCAGCGAGCTTTTATTTTGGCGGGTTGCCGGCAAGTAAGTATATGAGCTTCCGGGTTTAGCGCCGCTGATTGAAGAGTGTCAGTAAATGAAATGTCACAGTTTTGCTTTGAAAACGGCAGCGGCTAGCCTAGATTATGCTTTCAGTTTGAATAGAAATCATATACAGTACAGTTTGTCTATCTAAAATGGTAATTGTGCATTAACAGCTGTCATCCATGTCGGTACGCAAATGCGCTGTCAGAACTTATTTACACAGCGCATTTTTAATTTTGGTCGCACCTGCGGACCACTTATGTGCACCCCTGTACATAGTTTGCTCTATCAAAACTTTGCTTGTATGTTACTGCATTTGACCTTTGTGAGACAGACAAGGCGTGTGTGTGCAGAATAAACACTGTGGTTATGTTAGTTAATCATACCAGCATACCGGTTCTGTCAGCGCTCAAATTAATAACACTCTCCTCGACCTGAGAGAAGAACAAAGTAACGTCTGCTTTTAAGCATGTGTTGAGGCTTTCTGTTGCCTCGTCGCTGTCTCTAAAAACACAAATTATCACTCTTTAGTGTTTCTTTCATGTAATGTTGAAATAAATGGATTAAAGCAGCTGAAGCGTCCTTAAGACTAAAGCGGTCTGTGTTTTCCAGAGATCTCAGCTGGATTTGCATTAGTGGATCGGTGATGGTGGAATGTCACATCAGTTAGGTGAAACCAAGCAGCAGCTGGTGTTTCTCCCATTGCCCACTACATGGTTCCAATATATTCACAGCGACCAACCTCCTCAGTGAAATGTCTCAACACTCAGAGTAAGGTTTTGGTATCTTTGCGATGCAGTTTGAGGTTCATATAGAAGTACAAATATATTCCTGGTAAGAAAATAGAAGGCCGAGAGCATCTGGTAGCACTTTATTTTGTGTTTTAGATGTCTGCAGTCGTCTCAGGCAGTGTGAAGGTTAAACTGGGGTTTGATGGAGCCGTCCACATGGGCTTTTTTGGTGTGGATGACAAGAGGACAAGCAGAGTGCATGTGCCCTCCAGGGCAAGAGAATGCCGGCTGAATGGAGAGCAGAACATAACCGCTGCGTTGCCAAGGTAACGTGGAACAGTACACCACAGTGGAAGAAAAGGAACGAGGGATGAGGGGGGAGGGAGACGGCAGGACAGGTAGGAGTGAAATAAGAGAATGGTGGTCACCCTTTGCGGTGCTTGTATAATGATCGTTGCACCCACAATCTGAGGGAAGTCCTGCTTCAAGGACGCAAAGTCGCTCTTCAAGGTGAAGAACGCAACACTACGCAGTTTGTCAAAATGTGCCCTGCTCCTTTATGAGGAACTCAATGTGTCACCGCTGAATAAGAACTTGGCTGAGCTTGCAGTGATCTTGTCCTTGAAGTATGTAGTGAGTTCCTTTTCTTGGATAGTACACACTGTTTGCTGGTTGACTTGTAAAACTGTGTCCTATTTATTTGAGCTTTGATCTCATAATGTACAGGGGTTTTTGATGTTTTGATGAAGATGGATGGCTGTCAGCTTGAAGAAGTGAATAATTTCACGTTATTCTGCATGTGTGTCCACTTTTTTTTTAAATATTACAAACTTGAGAATTTTAATGAAAAAAAAAAAAAATTATATATATATATATACTGTATATATACAGGTGCATCTCAAAAAATTAGAGTATCATGAAAAAGTTTTTTCTTGTAACTTATTTCAAAAAGTGAAACTTTCATATATTCTAGATTCATTACATGCAAAGTAAAACACTTCAAAAGTTTTTTTTTGTTTTAATTTTAATGATTAGAGCTCATAAGTCAAAAATACAGTATCTCAAAATATTAGAATATTTCCTAAGATCAATCAAGAATATTTCCTGCACTCAATACGTGCTCCTTTAGCACAAACTCCAGCATCAGTTGATATCCCATATATCCCAAATATCCCATAGATTCCATATGGGGTTCAGGTCAGGCTTGTTGGCTGGCCAGTCAAGCACAGTAATATCATGGTCAGCAAACCACCTGGAAGTGGTTTTGGCACTGTGGGCAGGTATGTGAGTCTGCTGGAAAAGAAATCAGCATTTCCATAAAGCTTGTCAGCAGATGGAAGCATAAAGTGCTCCAATCTCCACAGTAGGCAAACATTGGCTTTGCAGGACTCAATCAAACACAATGGACCAGCATAATGATGTCACGGCAGCCAAGTGTCTGACTTTGACCGGAAGCTTCACACTGGACTTAAACAAACGGATTCTGTTGCCTCTCCAGTCTTCCTCCAGAACTCAGACATGATTTTCTAGTTATTAAATTAACTTTTATCTGGACTTTGGACCCAGTGACAACAGTCAGTTCTTTTCCTCCTTGCTTAAGTAAGATGTTTCTGAGGTTGTTTCTGTTCCAAGTGTCTTAGTGGCCATACCACCAGAAGATGTCTGAAGGCGTGGAGACTCTCTCTTAGTTCCTGACTCCAGCTTCAGTCTGCTCCTTGCTGTGAAGCTCCTCTCAAGTGTGTTGAATGGCTTTGTAGGCTGTATTCTCAAGCTTACAGTGTCTGTTGTATTTTCTTTTCCCTACCCAATTTCTTCTCTAGTCAACTTTACATTTAACATCTTTGGTAACACTCTCATGTGAACATTACTAACAAGTATCCATTCCTCTGACCTCTCTTTGTGGGGGATCAATGATTGTATCTTCTGGACCATTGCAAGTCATGGTCTTGCCATTATTGCCTGGTTTCAAAACAAAGTCTTCTACAGATTTGTCTGTACAAGGATGGTCATTTAATAAACTCAATGTAATATTCTATAAGTGCAGTGCTAGTTTTTTGACTTTTCCATGAGCTGTAGCTTTCAACATCAAAATCAAAACAAAAAACTTTTTGAAATATTTTACTTTGCATGTAATAGAATCTGAATACTTATAGATTCTTTTTTAAAATAAAGTTATAGAAAAAATGAACTTTTTCTGTATTCTAATTTTTTGAGATGCACCTGTATGTATGTATGTATATATATATATATATATATATATATATATATATATATATATATATATATATATATATCTCCCCCCCACCACATGCCAATACATTAGCTTGTCAACAACACAAATCTTAATCTTTTTTTTTTTTTTTTTTTTAAGATTTTTTACAGTTTTCTTTCTGTGCTAATAAGAGGTTAAACAAATAATCAATCCAAAAAGTTAAATGATGATAATAATAATAAAATCTGTCATTATTTACTCATGTGCCCTCAAACCATATTTTGCAGATTTTTTTGATGTGATGTGTGTGTGTAAGTGATGAAATTACAAAAAAGCCTTTGCAAAATAAGTGCACTTATTATTATTATTATTATTTAATTTTTATTTTTTAATTATTATTATTATTATTATTTTAATTTTTGGTTTAACTATTTCTTCAACTTCTCATTTTCAAAGAAATAAAACTGTAAACAAACAAATAAACTAACAAACAGATAAATAAAAATAAATAAATAAATAACTGTGGTGCATTATCACCAAATGGAACTATATTTGCAGGTTGGACGTCACATCACATCAAATGTCATTATTTCTCTAGTGTCTCATAACCAAATGCCAGAATATGAAATCTGTGCCATATGTTTGATTCGAGGCCTGCAGCAAAACTTTACATTGAAAGAATAATAACTTAAGATCTGTTCATCACACAAAGCTAATGTATAATTTTAAAATACCTGAAATATAGTGCACAAGCCATACTTTTGTAGTATTTCAATCTCTTTTTGTTCATTTTGGACCTTGACTCCTGGTCACTGTGTGATGTAAATGATCGATTTGAAGATTCAGATTTCTCCTTTAGAGTTGGAGAAAACGCACATGGGGTTAGAAGAACAGAAATGTGAGTACAGATTTTCATATTTGGGTGAACTGTCTCTTTAAGAACATGGACATGTACAGTGACAAGTATTTATTGCAAAAACTAACCAAAAAGCAGTCAAAACAAAAATGACACATGTTGCATTCAGATATATTAAGCCATAAGATATATTTATGTGAGGAACAGAAGTTTTATTTCTGAAGGTTTGAATTGCTGAAAATTGCTCCCTTAACGCAGTCATATTTCAATCTGAACTTTTGCATGATGACGCAGTCAGTCAAGAGATACACAAGCCAGTGACGTTTCACAATCAAAGCTGGTGTAATGCTTTTATCAGGCATCAATTTTTTTTAAATGTGTTTGTGATTTCGCCATTATGGCAGATGGAGGGTGGAAATTGTGATTTAAATTCCAAAAGATTTCTCACTAAAAACAATGGTTGAAAGTTCCTAGTTCATTGATATAGAGACGCCTATGGGTACCTTTAGCATCTTAATAGTGACACTAAACACCCTTGACCACATTTCAGTTTTTGACACCTTGGGTCGGGTTGCCAGGTATGGTCCATTCCTTTTATGTTACAGCCAGCCATCAAAATAATGAAGCTTAATTATTTGTAATTTAATCCACTTCGCTAATCTTGCCAAGTTCAAACTCTGTAATTTTACTGGATGGAAGAAAATCCCTCAATCAAAAGTGATATAGCACCACTCTGCTGTTGTGCTCTTGCCGGCCTTGCTTTGTATTCTATTACATAACCACACAGAGCTGGACTTTTACCGTTCCCATTCTGAGAATCATTACAAAATCTTGCATCACAAATTGCTACCAGTCACAACAACAGAATTTATCCTAATAATAGATCTCATATAGCTGCATGACAGCAAGAGAGAGGCACATACAGTATAACTGCTGTGTTTACATGATGTCCGGCGTTTAGATTTGTTTCAACATTAAATCCTACTGAGCGACTGCTCCGGGCCTGGGAATATAACCTCAGTGTTGACTCTAGATATGGTGCTATCTGCTGTTAGAGTCATAGCGTTTTCTCTATAGGCTCTCTGTGTGATCACAGGCTGAAAACTGACTAGCATTTGGGACATGCTAAGGCTATAATAGCATTCAAATTGTCAGTTTGGAGTGCTCTGCCAGAGGAATCATTTATCATGAAGAGTTTCAGATGGCTCAGATTGCTATTAAAAAATATCTTTCAGCACTTTTGACAAGAGAATTCAGCAGGCATTTATCTCTGTTAAAGCAACGTGTTGAAATTATTGGATAATTTGGGGTCAAGTTTGTGTGGCCTGACTGGAGAACACAAGTTAAACAGTTAAATAGTGTGTTTTGATTTTCAGCAGAGTTCAGCAGCTGTGTAATATCGCTGTGAGTATTGTATTATATGCTTGTTTACAAAGCCAAGCTGTTCTTTAAATTATGATAAGTAATGATTCATACGTCAGCCAGAAAAACTATAGCCTGTTGATAATTCCTAAATGCAGTGATATTATTTTCATTTATGTAACACTGTGCATCAGAATTGACTTTACTTTCTCTGTGGGGAACCACCAGCAGCTCTGCAGGGAAATAGAAAAGAAGTGGAAGAAAGATAAAATGTCTTATTTTCAGTAATTCAAAACCACAGACTAATTTGTTTGCATTGCTCCTTTTTTAGTTTTGGATTTTTGTCATAATGGTGGCTAGAGACATGAATAGAGTGTTAAAAAAGTAACACATTGAAAGAATCCAAAGAAAACAGGCTGCTGATGCTTTGAGGTGATGGATCACAGATTTTTGGCTGAGGCACTGGAAAGGGTTATTAATTTGTGGTGTTTACATTCGGTGCGTTGTGAAGCTTTGCAAAGAAAAGGTGCTGAAATGTTTGGATTTTGATGGTTCTTGGCAGGGAGGGTTAAACATGACATGCTAATATGCACCAGAATTGAGGTAATTAGATAAATAAGAATACATAAATGAATAAATGAATAAATACCAGAAACAAATGGTGTTATGTTTAACTGTTATCGCATGTTTATTTTTGATGCAGACAACATTCCGTCCAAAAATACTGTGAGAGAGTTTCTTGTTTCTTGTGAATCTACAGCGTGAAACATACAACCTGCCATTCACAAACTAAATACTCTCATGAACTATTTCGTTAAACAAAGACATTCAACTAAATCAGTGTAGTCTGATTCCCAGCTGAATGACTTTTATGAATGGGTTCTTTTTAGAGAATCAAAAACATTTGGCAAATCTAGTGCAGTCCGAACAAATGACTCTTACGGATCCGTTCTTTTTAACAGGATCAAAAACATTTGGCAAAACTACTGTGGTCTGATTGCTGAACGAATGACTTGTTTGGATCTGTTCTTTTTAAACTGAATCAGAAACATTCTGCAAATCTAGTGCAGTTTGAATGCCAAAGTGATGATTCTTATGGATCTGTTCTTTTTAACTGAATCAAAAACATTTGACAAAAACAGTGCACTCTGATTGGCGAACAAATGACTCGAATGGATCTGTTCTTTTCAAGTGAATCCGAAACATTCTGCAAATCTAGTGCAGACTGAATGCCGAACTAATGATTCTTATGGATCTGTTAAGTGAATCATTCAGCAAAATATTTTGGTAAAATGTTCAGCAAAACTCTTTAGCGAACCAAAAACATACTTTCAACTGTGAGACCTAAATCAGTGAAGATACTGACTGGTTTTTCATATGTCAATGTGTAGTTGAAGATGAACATTGTTTGTTTTGTCAGGAGTATTTTAAAATATTATGAAATGATCGGTTACCTCATTTTGTTTATTTAGTATTGTTGTTTTAATATGTAACTGGATTGTGTTACCCCAAATGGTAAAAAGGAAAAAAGTCATTAAACATGGTGTAAACATAGATTTGGAAGAATTTATTTTTAAATGTATTAATTTCTTAAAATCATTCCAAACTACTAAAAAACATGAATAAAATTAAGGAACAATTAAGGAAATTTCTTATCCATCCTTACCTGGAATATTTCAACAACTATCTAGGGTGATATGAGCGTACTAAAAAGGATGCACTCTGAGAGCTTTGTTTAGTAAATATGACATTTTTAATTGATGGCATATTGGCAGTGGCTTTCACGTCACATTTTTGTCATTCTTGTCTCGTGCAGGACAACAGAAGATCATTGACCTCTTGAACTTTGGTCCTTTTTTAAGTTGGTAAATCAGTGCATGAATCAGACTCTTGCATGCAAGGCTGCATGGCATGGTATTCTTGCATGACGAATATACAGAGATTTGATATAATCATCTTAAGCCCACATCCTCTTTCCTAGATTAAAGAGTGCATCACACACAAAGTAAGCTTGTCAGCCGATCTGATTTGTCTTGGCAGTGTTGAATGGACACAAAAGGGGCTAGCTCTTTGACCTCTGACCGTGTAATTAGTGAAATGCTTTTGGGAGAGGGCAGTCACACTGCCACTGCTAAATATAATCAATCAGCACCATACTTCATGCCTGAGAAGACTGGACTCTCTTTGTTTGAGTGCATTTTTGTAATTACGTCACAATTAACCAACGTTTACGGCACTCTAAGACTGTTTAAAATGGGGTGTAGGAATCATTAATGCATATTTAAGTTTGAATGATGTGATAAGAGTTCTTTTGTGTTCTTTCTTTCAGGGGTTGCCTGTTAGGAATTTGGGTGATCACAGTTGATTTTCATTGTAGTCACAGTTCATGCTAGTTTCAAACTGATTGAGGGTGGTCACATACTAATTAAAATATGGATATGAATGTAATTTTTGGGGGTAATTTTTCCTAATATTTTAGGAAATTAGGAAAAAAAATGAAATATATATTTTTTATATTATACTTTCACTTTGAAAATTGTTTAAAAAAATTGATAAAAATTTGGCCAAATTTGGGCAGGTCCAGTATTTATTTGTTTATTGATTTATTTTGGAAGAATGTTTCTGAAAGAAGTTTCTTATCCTCACAAAGGCTGCATTTATTTGATCAAAAATACAGTAAAATATTACAATTTAGCTTAAAAAATTTCAATTTAAAAATAAAAGAATAAAGAGTTAATAGGATTAGGAATAAAGAGTTAAAAAGAACAACATTTATTTGAAATAATAATCTTTTGTAACATTATAAAAGTCTTTAATATCACTTTTGATCAAATTAATGTGTCCTAGCTGAATACAAGTATTCATTTCTTTCAAAAATCTTGCTGACCTCAAACATTGAACAGTAATGTAAGTAGTCAAGGTTTGGTAGGATGTATTCAGTTATAGTTTGGATCATTTTGCCTTCTTACTCTTTCTTTCCTGTCTGCGTTCAATCCCTTCGGAACTGAATCTGTTTTCTTATTCTTCATGCAATTTTATGCCAGAATTTATGTGTAACCATTGTAACCACATAAAACATAATATCCCTCTCATACAGGTCAACTAGATGAGGATGGGTTTCCCTTTTGAGCTTGGGTTCTTCCCAAGCTTTTTTCAAGGACTAAGGGACTTTTCCCTGCCATGGTCCCATTATGCTTGGCCAGACATTGACACTACTTTAGAACAGTATCCATTGTTAAAAGAATTGTGTAAATAAATTTGATCTGAACTGAATTAAACCAGACTGGCAGAAACCAGCATTTCAGAAAATACTGCAGCGCTCTATTCCTCTGTAATATCTCAAGGATTTTAGGCAGGACAAATTTTCACAGCTAGAGGTCAACTTCTTTTGCCATGGTGTTTGTATTCCTGGAGCTTTGCCCAAGGCATTGCACTGTAAGAGGAGTTTTTGTACACAATGGAAAATAGTACAGTCTGAACAGTGCTTTCTGCATTCCAGTCAACCTACAACACGGCATATTTGGAATGTCATTCATGGACTCTCAAAGACACGAAGGGACTCACAAAAGACGTTAGACTGTTCTGGTCTGTTTGGGCGTACATGAACAATGATGTTTTATACTGTTTTGATGTGGTGAAGGGCAAATCAGCAAGTTACAGTAGTAGTGAATAAAAAAAAAGTCTTATTACTACAAAATCATGATTAAAAATAAACCTTTTTATTATTATCAGTCAATATTGAATGTTTAATTGTGCATGCTCATTTCATTTAAAAATACCAATAATTTAATAACATTGTCAAATGTTATCTTTAGCTATTCTAAACATGAACATTAGCTATTCTGAAAATGCTGTTAAATGTTATTTTATTGGACTAAAACCTACTGTCTTTGCCCACACATGGTATAACAAATTCCCTACAAACTTTTGATAATAATTTCTGTACTTTTTATGAGGACATTTTTTATTTTTTTTTCCTCCACCTTGTTACACTTGCCTTGTTTTACTATCACCATATTATTCCCTCCAAATAGCACAGGTTTTGTATTTCATTTTGGAAGGTGATTATAGGCCTCATTGATCTAAACTTGTGCACCTCAGTTTTTTGAGTGAATATTGCAAAAATTATCCAAAAATAAAGCTTTTTTCACTCAAAAACAGAGGTGCATACACTCAGATAAGTGAGGATCAATCTGTTCCAAAAAGAAATACAAAAACTTTTATAACTGAAAGAAAATAAGTTGAATATAGCATAATGAGTGATTTACAAAAAACTGCAGTGATATGTACTTATTGATACGTATTTCCCAGAGATACGTTTTCATCATGAGATCAGGTAGATTGAGCATGTAATTTGCTGTCTTTAAAACACATAAGAATTAATAATAACATCTTTAATAACACTAATAATTTAAGAATACTGTTAAATCTTTAGCAAATCTAAACATGAAAATCAATTTTTCATTGTACATTATAATGTTGTGATGCCTAAATTCAGCATGTAAAATTATTGCTTTGAGTGTTTTTTGGTTTATTATTTTTTATTTATTTACACAAAATAGTACAGTATCTGGCTTTGTCTTATGGACTGTCAGATGTACAATAACCGAAGCAAATCAAGCTGTTCATTGATGTCAATAATGTAAAGCAAGAAAAGGACAAGACTCGTGAAATATTTGGCAGGTAGCAAAAAAGGTGTTTGTTTTGCATCATGTTGTGAACTGATAGGACAGAACAAAGAATGCATAACACACTGCATTCCACAGAGGACACTAAACCCCGTCAATATCGTCCTCTATCTCCGAGAGTTTGAGCAATAACATCTGCCGCTTACCCAGTCAAGAGTGCACTGCAGCAAAAGGCCATGATTTCTTTTTCAAACCCTCCATCGATTGACCAACAGCTGCCACTATTGAGAAAAATCGCTTCTATGAAATCAAGTGCCAGTGAAAACAGCGGAGGCCATTCATCAGAAACAGGCCTGCTCTATTTGTTGGGGAGATTTTGCTTGCTATGAATCAATGGCTTTTTTTTGAAGAGTGTGGAATTAGCGCAAATAAATCACAATCACTTAGTTAGGTCTGCTTCAGAACAAAAAGGACTGTGTTTTCACTAGCTGGCTCTGTGTTGTTCAGGCTCAGACAGCAGTTTGTCTTATGATTGTTGTCCTAAAAGGCAGGAGACTCCATCTAACCGCAAAGCCGAGCCGAATGAGGGGAACACAAATATTGGGAAGATCTGTTGGGAGGTCTTTGTGGAGATGAACCTTTCAATGGAATAATAGTAGAGTGTTTTATTTTATTTATTTTTTTTTTTAAATGTGTATCACTTTGATGTAAAGTGGTTTTGCTTTAGCTAAGGCAACTCTGAAATCTGTCTGTCAGTGCATGGCTGCAATCTGCAGATAATAGCCAGGGTCGGCTGGGCTCACCGCAAAGCCAGTCGCAGCCAAGCTTCTCCAGCTGGGAAAGAAAATGTTGTTTTTTTGGTGCCTGAAAAAAAGGTGCTATGTCAGGCTCTTCCCAAATCCCCTGTCTCTCAGTATGAGAATGTGACACAAGTACAGTTGCTGTAGGGAAATGTTCTGATGACTTTGAGGCTTTTAATTAAACATTAATTCAGTGCAAATTAATTATTTAAAAAACATACAATAAAATAAACAATAATTGATTGATTGATTGTCATGTAATTAAATTGCCATCTCCATTTATACTACTGGCAAAAGTTTGGAATAATTAAGAATTTAATTCTCTCTTTGCGGGTTTATATCTCGCAATTGTGACTTTTTTTTCTCAGAATTGCAAGTTTATACATTGCAGTTCTGACTTTATAACACGCAATTGCCAGATATTAAGTCAGAATTGTGAGATATAAACTCGCAATTCTGAGAACATATCAGTCTTTTTTCCCCCTAAGAACTGGACTTTATAACTCACAATTGCAAGTTTATATTTCACAATTCTGAGAAAAAAAGTCAGAATTGCGAGATGCAAACTTGCATTTGTGAGAAAAAGTCAGAATTGTGAGTATTTATCTTGCAATTTTGACTTTATTTCTCACAATTGCAAAATCATATCCTGCTATTCTAACTTTATAACTCGCAACTGTGAGTTTATATCGTGCAATTCTGAGAAAAAAAAGTCAGTATTGCAAGATGTAAACCAAAGACTATAGAATACCCAAGACATGTCACTCCTATAGTTTTGAATGGGGAAAAAATGCAGCGTTCAACATGGCCGCTCAATCGCTGGAAGCCCCAACATTTATGACACAGTTGTTATCCGATTTCATTGGTGATTTCAAATATGAAATTTAATTGTAAGCTTAGCGAACAGTTTGGGAGAATTTGATGTTTCCCCATACAAAGAGATAGGAGCTGCACTTGGATGCCCGAGAGTCGTTTCAAAGATGGCCGCCGAGTGACATGACTTGTCTTAAAGAGACTTTGTGTAAACTTGCAATTGCGAGAAAAAAGTCACAAAAATTATGCGATAAAAACTCGCAATTACTTTTTTAGTTGAAAAAAGATTTCTATTGCTGTTTTTTTTCTAGCAGCAAAAACTGTTTTCAGTATTGATTATAGTAAGAACATGAATAATTGAGCACTAATAATAATTAATAATAATTGAGCACCAAATCACAATATTAGAATGATTTCTGAAAGACACTGAAGACTGGAGTAATGGCTCCTGAAAATTCAGCTTTGTCATTACAGGAATAAATTACATTTTAAAATATCTTAAAATAATATTTCACGATATGACTGTTTTACTGTACTTTTCAAATAAATGTAACCTTGGTGAGCATAAGAGACAAAAACATTAAAATATCCTAATTATTCCAAACTTTTGACAGGTAGTATATACTAGTACCTGCTGTTTCTTTTCCCAATTCAATGTACTGTTTGCATACGACTGTGTAACAAACAGGATCCGCCTATGTCTTATACATGTGGCATCTTAAGTATTACACAGATGTAGTTTTTGCTCTCACATTCCCTTTAAAAAAGAGTTCATGTCCCGGTAAACTCTGATGTGCTGTGGGTGTTGGCTTGCAGGCATGAGTAGTGTGGTGGTGGGTGGGGACGGCACTGTCTCTCTGGACCATCAGCCAACCGCTGTGACCACATACTCCCACATCGGCCCCTCGCTCACTGGCCCTTAAGCTGCTCTATATCCTTGAAGCCACTTTGGCAAAAAACAGGCCACTCTTGATTCCATTTAAAAGCAAAGCAGATATTTGAGTGATGCTTGCTTGCCCAAAACTCGCCACCACAATGGAGCCTTTTCACATTTCCTATAGCGGTGAATGGGAAACTACATCAGCACTAATATAAATATATATATTAGTGCTGTCAAAATTACGTTAACGCAGGCGATTAAATTTTCCTGTTTAACGGCGTTAAAAATATTTAATGTAGTTAACGCAGGGGCATGGCAAGGGTTGGCCACCCCACTCACAACTACTGCTTCTCTTTTCTTGACAAGAATTGTGTTTATTTAGATGCAGAACGTCTTTACGACCACATCAAACAGGAGACTTTTCAGACGTGCACTCCACTTCACCTCAGTATGTCAGTAAAAATGAGTTTTCCTGTCTTGTCATCCATTACACTGTGCTTGTAGCGCATGCACTTCAGTTGCATGCACAAATACGGTTGTGCACGCTTTAGCCTGTATCATTTCATTTTAAGGCGCGAATGAAACTACAAGCATGCGTGTCAGATCCGAGTCACATTCAGCAGCGGCAGCTCTTAAAGTAATAGCAGCCAAATAACCTAATAATCCAGATGCTGTGATGTCTGTTAATCAAAGAACAAAAAAAAAAGAGAAAATCAATAACTTTTATAGCTTTAAGAATTCATCTATATTTAATTTAGAATTTAGTGTTTGATAACTTTATCCGATCGCGATTAATTTCAGAAAAAATGTGCGATTAATTAGTTAATTTTTTAAAGGTTTGACAGCACTCATATACATATATATATATAGAGAGAGAGAGAAAGAGAAAGAGAAAGAGAAAGAGATTGATTGATTGATTGATTGATTGATTGATTGATTGATTGATTCCATTTTGCTCAAGTAGCAAAATAAAAACTAAAGTTTTCATGACTTTTCAAAAGAGGAAAAAACAGACAGACATTGATAGCAGCAGTCAGAAGAGAGAATAATGTCAAATTTACTGTCTCTTGCTGTATTAGAAACATCCTCAGAAGTAGTAACAATTTTTTTTGTAATTGGGTGCAAAGGTAATATAATGCGAAATATAGCGTTATAAATGTATGCACATATAAAAAAAATAAAATCCAAAAACCTGAGAATCTCTGTTTATAAGTTTTATTTTCACACCGCTTGTGTCTAGAATGGTATGTTTCTATTCTGTTTCAAGGATGTATCTTTTTTATATTTGTATTATTAACAGAATATAAATATATAATAATGATAATGAGCATTTTTAATAATGTGCTGTACCATGATCATTAGTTATGACTAAAATTTAAGTCTATCTATCTATCTATCTATCTATCTATCTATCTATCTATCTGTCTACTCATTTCTCAAAAATTGTCCCTGCAAAAATGTTCCATTGCTTTCCTGCAATGAATGTACCTGCATTAGATTATACATTTTATTTCCATCCTGCTATCCATTATTGATGCCAAAAAGGGTGTGTATGTACATATGCAAAACCATTGTGCATAATCCTAAAATCCATCTCACTCTGACGATAATCCATTTCATAACTGCTGTTTGGAGCCGGCTGCAGTGTATTTTTCCTCTGCAGGTTCTGTACTAACAGACTTACGTTATCAGACAGAAGGTGTAAAGGGGAGTGCCTCCTCTCCCCTCTCCTGCCTGCTCTCCCTCAGGAGTGGAAAGCAATGATGTAATGTGCCTGGCTGCCTCAGAATGAGTAGCCCCCTCTGCTGCAGTTTACCCCCCTTTCTCTCTCTGCTTTCTTCTCTGCCTCTCTCACTCTCCCTCCCATCCTGTGCCACTGCCTCTGCTGCTGCTGGTGCTGGTGGTGGCTGAGTCAGGGCGGGTGCCAGGCCGTGTGAGCTGCAGCCCTGGGCATCTCTGGGGATCCCTGCAGAGCTACTGCTGTTCCTCTTCTCCCTGTGACGGCTGGGGCTCGCCCGCTCAGAAAAGACCTCTCTCGTCGGCCGAGGCACTTCTCTCCAAGCTGACAAATGGCATGTTGCAGGTTTTAAAAAGAAGAGCAGCAGGACAGAGAGAGTTTTGGGCTTAGGGTCTGGCGAACAGCTGAATGAAAAGGTCTGCGTGCTGAAAGCCTGCTGTCACCGCAGCACCGGTGCCATGGCAATAGATTGAATTTGGTTTCCCGTGGCTGCCGCTGTCAGCTTTCCTCTCTAGCGGCTCTCACGCATGCACGCACGCACGCAGCGCTTCTAGTAAGGTGTTGGTTACCATGGTTAGGAAAGGATGGATTCCTGTGCTGGCTCATAGCTGGGTCAGCATATCACTTGGACTGCAGCCTTTTCAGAAGAGAAGTGTGCTCTGAATGGATCTTCATTTTGGCTTGAAAGTAAGAACGTCTGTTTTATTCTGGAGGTTTAAATGAACAGGTAAACTTGCAGCTGTGATTGGCTTTGGTGCTTTTTGGTTAAGGATTAATTACTATGTCCACCAAGACTTGTAAATTATGCTGAGCTAATGTGGGAAATATGTTCCTGTTTCAGCATGAATGTGACATGTAGATTGATTTTCCTGCATATTTATGCATGAGGGACTGGGTGTGTGCGTGGACAATGCTTCATACTATGGACAGGGTAAGCCCCTCTTGCAGCTCTTACGTTTTTTCCCCCTCCTTTTATGATGTGGACAAATTCTGCTGAAACACAGCTGGTGACTTCTATTTACAGAATTGACAGTACATTATACTTCAGTTCTATGAAATGTATTATATATATATATATATATATATATATAATTTTTGTGTTTGTTAGTTTTAAATATACAGTAAAAGTTAACAGTTTTCACTTGCTGTGAAATCCCGCACTTTGTCTGTTTCATTTTTTTTTTTTAATATTTCATGTGTCTGGACTGCTCCACGTGCATATGTGGTCATGACTAATTTATCCAGAGGATTTTTCCCTGTTATATCAGGAGATGGAAAATACCAGCAGCCTCCATGTCAATTTTGCATAAATAATTGATTGGCTAAGTTCAAGTAATTACTGCACTGTGTGAATATAAATTTCCTGCATTACAATTGTAGCTTCTAATCCAGTCTTTCCCAATCTTAATTTGCTCTTTTTCAACCTGAGTAATTGTAGATTTCAGACAGATTACTGGTACATCCGTTTTAAAAGTCCTCTGGGGTTTATTAAAGAAACAGTAGGCTAGTCTCAATGTCAGAATCAAATAGTGTAAAGATTTTCTTTTGTGATGAGGATCTGTGAAATCTGCAGACCTGAGAAAAATGGCCCGCTGTGATTGGTGGAATGGGACCATGTGGGCTTGTCGGGGGTCAATTTATGATTTCCCAGTGGGGAGAAGGTTATGTTTACTCAGGATGTGGTTGACTCCTGCAGCTAGCACGCTTTATCTGGAATATGTGAGCGTTGCTTCACAATCACATATTCTACACATCAATAAATTGATCCGATGTGTCCAAAAGAAGCACACTAACCTGAGACCTCTCTCTTTTAAAAAAAAGATAAAGCTTAGATTTTGTCACTCCGTCCAACGAGCAAGACACAAAATGGCTATGGACTGAATGTTCCCTGAATGATTAGCCCATGTATCATGCGGTGCCCAAAAAACAGTTTTCTCAGTGAGTGTTTTTATTGATTTTTCTCCTACCAGACAGTGAGCCTGAATTAAAAAAAGAAGCAGCTTTTCCCCAGGAAACATCTAAATTTCACAGTCGTAATGCTGCAGTTGAAGGCTTTGGACAGACATTTTGACTCTAAGATGCTTAGCGTTCCTTCACGAAGATGCGAATGCCAGGATTTAGCTTTGCAGCAGGTGATTTCAACTGCAAAGAAGTTGCTGGAGATCTTAAAATAGAGGGGGCGTCCTCCAGTGAGTTCACTTCCATGTTGCATTACAGTAGGATTGTGTGTCCCCTTATAATGTGCAAAGTCAGGGAGTCTCTGGAGGAGTGCTGTTTAGTCTGGCTTAGGCTATAGATCATATGGCCTTTCGTGTAGCGCTGTTAGCTGAGCGGTCTTGACAGGGTCTTTGTCTTATTGCGGTATTGTTTCTCTCTCACGCATTCACAAACTAGAAACCAGGACAAAGGCCTCTGAAAGGACAGACACAGTATGCATAGTAAATTCCAAATTTGTGTGTCAGCATCGCATTGAGCAATCAATAAGTTCTGTTAATTATAAACCTCAACTGTGTTTAAAAACCTGCTTAAGTCAGACTAAGCTGGGTTTATCTGGCCAAAAGTGCCATAACGTTTCCAAAATCTCTTAAAAGGCTGTGTTACTCTACAGTAACTAAGACAAGCAAACCATCTAGCCTAAGCTGGTTTGGCTGGTCTTGGTTGGTCTCCCAATATCACTGTGTTTGTTCATTTGGGCCAGAAGAGAACTGGTCCACTGACTGAGTCTGGTTTCACCCAAGGTTTTTCTCCATTTCTGTCACCTGATGGAGTTTGGGTTCCTTGCCACTGTCACCTTTGGCTTGCTTAGTCGGGGTTTAATAAAAGATACCTGTTATTCAGTAATATTATCAATTTGGCTGCACTGACACTATCAGATGAGAACAAAACTCAAACTGAGCTGAATAATGACACTGTTACTCTCTTTAGAGCTGCTTACAGCTGAATTGAACTTGTTTCATAACTGATGAACTTTCCACAGTTATTGAACTAAATTGAACTGAATAAAGACTGTTGTCTTCTTTAGAGCTGCTTTACAGCAGAATTAGAGTTTGTCTCATATTTGAAGAAATTTGCATTATTGATTCTGCTATTTCCAGTTAATTACTGTGAGACTGCATTGCATCTGTATTGTATAAAGTGTTATATAAAAAGTGACATAGTATTGTAATGATCGACTTGTGTCATCCACTATGTTGGGTTTTAGTTTTTCAGTGAGGTCATCCCAGTGCATTCTCAGATTGCCTTCTGGGAAAGATACAGTACATGCAATGCCACTTTAATTATCTATTGTCTGTGTTTCACTCTCGCATGATGTCACTGTCCATGTGGATCCTGATTTTGAGTCTGCAGGGACTTGTGCATGCAAGTGTTTAAGTGCTCGAAAAACAAAGGTCCACTAGGTAGTGCACACATTCATGAAATGTACTTTGAATGGCTTGTATGCTCAACTGTGCGCAAGACGGCGTGGAAAATGAAGTATAACTGAGCCTTAAGTTACCTGTAGTTTAATTTTGGAACAGCTTTTGCGATAGGAGTGTCTGATTCCTCACTATGTTTTCAATCAGAGCTACTATGTGTAGTAAATATGACATATGTGTGTCAGTATTGCAATAAGCAGTAAGTTCTGTTAAATTATGAGAACTAAAATAACCCTAATTCAACTTGTTCAAAGTTTGTCTTAAAAGATTGTGTCGCTCCGGGAACTGTATAGGGATGAGTGGCTTAATATCTGTCTTGTGCTTAAAAGATATTGTGAAAATGTAAGTTAGAAGTAAACAGTATATTGATAATACAAGTCATTACACCAAGAAAGTCTCTAAAAAGATGTATTTTATCTGCAGCGCTGTGTCTTCTCTTTCTGTGTGTGTGTCTTTGGCAGTAATATGAATATTAAGAACTAGTATTGACTCCCCAAGATTTTTTTAGTCATGGTTCATTGCTCGCCCAGGTTCATTACTCGCAGCTGTGCTGAAACAAAACAGATGCTCCTTTTACAGGCTCAGCAGCACTAGAGTAAAAATGCCCGGCTGCACTTTTTTCGAGACTTGTCCTGGTTATTGAAACCTCTTTTTCTGGCCTGTCCACTTTTGCCTCATACCAGGCATCAGTATGCCAAAGATGAAAAGAAAAGCAGCAGCAAGTCTTTTTGTTTTCATATGATAGAGTTAATTAGTGTTTTATTTGAAGCCCCCCTGAGGTCTGGCTCAAATACAAGACTTCTGTTCGCTCTTGGCCCTGCTGAATAACTTGAATGACAAGTCATTTCCCTGAGCTGTGTCCTCACCGCAGGGACAGTACAGGGACACTTAGGTCAAGTCCAACCAATTCTTGAGCTATATTTTAAGCAAAAATTGCTTAAAGTTGTTGTTTTATACCTCAAGGTCAGTTTGTTCGGATATTCAAGCACATATTGCTGAATGCAGGTATTGCCATACACAAAATCAGGTCGTATGTCATTACTGATTATGAACAGGGAAGCATTTAACTGACGGCACTATTGTCTGTTAATTATTTTTAATGACAGGAGGGGGAAGTTGGGGAGGGGGGACGACAAATGATCTATTACACACTGCCAGGGGAATTGTCCTGGCAGACACATGAAAGCAAACCATAGTTCCTTTGATATGGACATTTAGAGCCACCTGAGGAGAAGTTTGTCTGCTTTACGCTTGGTCTCAGCTGACTCTCTTTCTCCATTTCTCTGTGAACAGCAGACATTTCTCAACTCAGTGTTTCCTATTTTAGAAAAGATTGGGTACATCACACTTTTCAGACATTATTTTGCAACAAGTCTTTGGTAATATCTTGAAATTGTTAGGATGTAATATTGTTGTGTTTCTCTTAGGATTACATAAAATATCCAGTTTGGTGCTGAAACGAAGAAATTGTTGTGTCAATTACTTAAACAACAAGAAGTTGTTAAAAATCTTAATAATAATAACAATAATAATAATAATAATAATATTATTAATAACAATAATAGTTTAATAATAACAATAGTTTATTATTATTAATAATAATAATAATAATTATATTTTTTATTATGTTTATAACTATTAATAACTATTATTTTTTAGTAATGTGTATATATTGTTGTTGTTGTTATGTTTATATGTTGTTGTTATATTTGTAATAATAATTTGTGTGCTCAGCACCAAACTGGATATCATTCATTCATTCATTCATTCATTCATAAATATACATACATACATAAATACGTACATACATAAAGTGCATACAATCAAACCAAAAATTATTCAGACACCAGATATAATTTTTGATATTTTTTCACTAGTGGGTGCAGGACACTATAGTTGATTTATGTAAGTGAGGATAGCAAAATAAAGTAAACTGCGACATATTATACCCAAAAATTCTTCATACAGTGGATTGCCGGTAAAATTGATAAAAATTTGGGACCAAAAATTTGATTTGACACTTTGACCTGACCATATTTTGTTACATACCTTCACTGTAAAAAATATTGTTTGGACGCAACAAAAAAAATCAACGCAACAGTTTGCATCAATTTTTTTGAGTTAAGGCAATTTCTTCTGAAATTAAGTTCAACCAATAAACTATAGTGTGTTATATATACTTAGAAAATTGTGTTAAAACTAACAATTATTAAGTTGAATACTCATAAAAATTAAGTTGTTCTAACTTGTTTTTTCACATTGTTTTAAATTTGATTCAATCATGGACACTGGTTTTAAACTACTAAAATATTTTTTGATGAAACAATACTTAATGCTGTCAAGAAAACAATCTTTTAGCATTTTCAGCCAAATGCTTTCTGACTGAAACAGCATATAAGACAATACCCAGTGAGTCTGTTCTCAACCTAAGCAAATGCTCTACTCCTCAGCACAATGGTAATCTCTTAAAAACCACCAACATGACAGAAACACTTTTAAATACCAAAAGAACAGGACACTGAACATTAATAAATCTTCTCCTGTTCTGATCTTGAATAGAAATGCATAAAATATGAGTTTATTTCTACATTACCGCTCATTATTCAGTCACATGCAAAGCATGCTGGGAACCTGAAATGTGAACTTGAAAAATGAAGTTATGGAGCTAATTACATTGAGTTAGTACAACTTAAATAATGTTTTAAACAAACTAACACAGATATTTAAGTTGAAGTTACACACAATATTACGTTGATGTAATTATCAACATTAAGATGTCAGGACAACTCATTAAAAAATGTTTGCAACTTAAGATGTTTAATTAAATCAATAAATTGAAATTTTTAACTTGCACCAATGCATTAAATTAAGTAGTGGCAACAGATGCACTGAATTATTTTTTAGAGTGTTTCTATCAAAGTTATCTGACATTATTAAGATGAATTTGTTTTGAATTTGTTTAACTGTTGAGTTCTTGTCATATTTTATTACCATTTTCTAAACTATAGTGAATAGACTGTGATAATGTGAGAAATATTGAAGGTGTCTGAATAAATTTTGGTTTGACTGTACATACATACATACATAAACAAATAAATAAATAAGTAAAATTATAATAATAGTAATAATATTAAAATATATAATATTATTTTTAGAATATATTTTTTAAAATATGTAAATAATTATTATATATTGTTGTTGTTTAAATAATTAGTAAAGGATATTTCTTGTAATCCTAACAGAAATACAATCATTTAATTTTCCCAGCTGACTAAAGTAACCAGAAGCGCAGTGTTTGCAGTAACTTTCTACTAATCACAAGGTTCACAAGCAGATAAGAAACAGAAGCTAAAGGCCCGGGGCTCTTGATGAGTGCTGGTGTCGACGCACACTGATGGCAGAACTTGTAAGGTTTTATGAGGGTGGGACATTAGTCTTCCAGATGAAAGTAAATGTGAGAAGTATTTTTTGATCTTTCACCAGTCAAAATTTAATCTGGACCCCAGGAGACATTCTCCCTCAAATATGCTTGTAAAAAAGATTAATGCCACTATATACGAAATGACTTTTCATGATTTACATACTGCTTGTCACAGCATAAACAGGAGTGTTTTAGTGCAATGTGATGTACCACTTTCACTTTCTGATTGACCTGTAACTACTGTTACGACTGTAATTGGCATAACCTGTAATTAGTGTTAAGTGAATAAACTGGTCCGTAGAGAAAACTAACAGACATTTAGTTACTTAAGTTATTGTTTATCAGTCTATAAAATAGCCCTGGATGATTTGTTACATCAGAATAAAAACTGATTTGACTATACACTTACTTTAAACACAGTTAGACAGGCCCTGTTCTTACATTTATCAATCAGAATATTGTAAATAACAACAAAGGCTGTATATAAACATGCCCATTCAGCACATTTCAGGCCGAAGCTGTAATCAATGTTGTGCTTTATTCAACATAAGCCAAGCGTCTTTATTTGTCTCATTCTCATAATCCTGTTCAGAAGGAGCTTTGCTGTCACCTCCTGTGGTGTTGGCTATCTGTCAGTCTCTGTACAGAGACACAATTGTTGATTCAGATTTAGAGAAGAGAATGGTGCTTCACATCAAAACAAACTCAGTTTTAAACCTATGCACTAATTCCTGTTATTCTCAGTGCTTGAGAAAGCAGTATTCTTTGCAACAACAGTCCCATTCGTGATTTCATGACTGAGGATGATTGCAATACCCATTCAAATCTATAGAGGTCAGAATAACTATTTGTCACTGATGAGAATATTGACCCTCAGGTTATTTCAGTGTGTTTTAGACTTTGATCTTTTGATTACGTGCTCATATATGTAATATTAAGAATTTCTAAAAAGTATTTAAGAAAATAAACAATGCTTCTCTGGTTAACAAGAGAAGCTTAAAGGGATAGTTCAACCAAAATCTGTAATCATTTACTCCTGTTTATTTATTTATTTACTCCTGCTTTATTTTGTTTTATTATTTATTTATTTTTTGGAAGATATTTTGAGCATTGTTTAAACTTTATTTGCCCATAAAATGCATTTCACTAGAGTCCAAAGCAACATTTGACCCCACTGACTTGTTATGTGGACGAAAAAACAGACATTTCTCAAAATGTCTTCTTTTGTGTTCCACAGAAGAACAAACGTCATACAGGTTTGGAACAACATTAGGGTGAGTAAATTTTCATTTGTGGGTGAACTACCCCTTTAAAGATGTCAGTTCTGAATAATCTAAGCAACTCTAATATGCGTTCCAATGTAGGGGATTATGCACCCCCTATAGAGAGATTAACGGAGCTGAAAACTTTTGAGCCAATGCTTCCCCTTTCTGAGTAGACATGAAGACCTGGGAGTTTAACTTCAGATGACAAATGAGAGAGAGGGGACCACGGCAAAGCTGTCTGTAAGATGTTCACGCCACATCAGTCAACCTAGAGGTTTGGGGGGGTGGGGGTGGGGGGGGGGGGTGGAGACACTTTGTGGATCTAGAGAGTGCTGATGAAGTTTGCATTCAGATTTTAGATGCTCTTGGGTCAAATGACAGACTGTTTGTTTGTTACTGAATCTTTGCATGCTAGTCTAAACTAGTAGATGCATGATTTGGTTATATGTCATACACGATGATCTGTCTATGTTTAATTGTGCAAGAGTGATTGAAGAAAAGTTTGCAAATAAGAAAAAGAGGAAACTGAACCAAAATTACTGACAGATGCAAACAACAGCTGGATGATGGGAAGGAAGTGGTTAGAAATGATAGTGGTTATTTTAACCTGCATCTTGACTGAGGAGAAGCGAATTTAAGATATTCTTATTTTTTACTTCCTTTTTCTGAAATTACATTATGAAAATTGATATTATACTGGCATAAAAGGTTCCGAAAGGTGGCTTTTCCAGTAATTGGCATTCCCCAAAAACCTTTCAGTAAACAGTTCTTAAAAGAAACATATTTTCTTAATGTGATGGACATTTTAATCATCTAAAGAATCTTCTTTCACTATTAAGAACTTTTTGTGCAATGGAAAGGTTCCATGAATGTTGAAGGTTCTTAATGGAACCAGATGCCAATAAGTGTATCCTGTGGCATCTCTGGTTAGACTGATACAGTAGTTTGTGTTTCTTTCTTTCTTTTTTAAATAGATTTTTGGATTTCCATATTCATTTTTGATCTTGATGCATAACGGTAGACCAGTCCTGACTGGTATAAAGGGACGGAAAGGGGGTGGAGACCCAGTCTGCATCTGGCGTCTGTAAGTAAGAGGCAGATAAGTGGCTTGAGCTCTGCTTCCCAGCTCTCATGACATGCTTGTGTCTGCATTTGGCTCATCCCCGTCTCTTAATGACGGCATCCCGAAGCCTGACACCCCAAACCTACCATTCCATCTGCCTGCTTAGCATTTCCCCTCAATACATAATTAGCAGCACTATTTCAGTCACAGGGATTCCCAACTGTGACTGTTCCTCTATTGCGCTCCATAGTTCTCTTCCCTTGTTAACTAGGGCATGATTAGATGATTTGTCACTGAGATCTTTCAGTTGTTCCAGCACCATCCGTTTTAAGCATTTAAGTGACATTTTAAGGACTGATTTTAACACCGATGTGAGTCTTCTTTAACAACTCACATAACAAGAAGTGTGTCAGGCTCGTTAGGCTGTGATTGGAAACACTGTGTTTTGGGAGAAGGCTTTATAATGCATCATTTCTGTGAATGTTGTCACTCACATGCTAGAAGGTGACTGTCAGCCAGGAATAACATTATTAAGGTGTTGTAATGGGAGCCGAGGGCAAGCGTGTCTGTTGATCTGGAGAAGTTTTTTGTTTCAAATAATGACCTTTTTGAACTACACCATGCTGTCTTACAGTACCTCCTCACATATTATGTTTTATAGATCTGCTGTGCTTGTAGGACTGTAACCATCATAGATAAGGTTTATTTGTATAGCAATTACATACATAGGGGTAATTCAAAGGGCTTTACATAACCATGATAAGAAGAATAATTACTAATTATTTCTATGTACGGTCCCACTTTATGTTAAGTGGCCTTAACTACTATGTACTTACATTTAAATTAATAATTTGATAAAATGCACTTACATGTTTTTACATTGTACTTACATTTTAAAAATACTTGCATGTGTAATTAACTTCTGTAATTACATTTATAATTACACTGTTGACACATCCTACCCATACCACCAACCTGTCCCTAACCTTACCCGTATCCCACCTCAATAGCAGCAAAAGTGTTTTGCAATACAATATGAACACAATAAGTACATTGTACTTATTTTTTTGATGTAAGTACATAGTAGTTAAGACCACCTAATATAAAATGGGACCCTATTACTATTAAACTATTACTATTAGTATTATTAAATAATAATAATAATAATAATAATAATATAAAGAAAGAAAATAAAATAAATTATTAATAATAATTATTAATTAATTATTAATTAATAATACTTATAATAATTTTAATATAATAATAATAATAATAATAATAATTATTATTATTATTATTTAAATTATTATTATTATTATTATTATTGTTATTATTATTATTATTATTATCATGAATAATAATAATAATAATAATAATAATAATAGTCAACACTGAGGGGGCCCTATGCCCCCTTTTACATTTAGTCCTTCCATTACTACTACTACTACTAGTAGTACTAATAATAATAAAATAAATACAAAGAAAGTGATCTTTTATGATCACTATTCATTTAATTATTTATTAAATATTAATATAATTAAATTTATTATAATTTATTAATTTAATTTAATTATACATACTGAGGAAGACATATGCCCCTTAAAATATTTAGGATAGTGCTTGATCATTATGTTTCCCAAAGTTCTTGAACTTTAACATTTAGTCCCTCAAACCTGAATATATAGTTACTTTGTTGTTCATAAGTCTTTCGTATCATAAACTAAACTCTTACTCCACTTCTAAAGAACACATTTTGAAATGGCTTTTAAATTTATATCACTCCCTGCCAACTGTTTTTCCCCCTTGGTTTCGTTTTCTTCATTTATTATAAATGCAACTAGCTCAGTTGTGTTAATTATTGAAGCTTGGAAAGTGGCATTGTTGAAAGCTGAAATTCAAGTTTAAGTAACCACTAGAACTGAAACTAAAGGTTAGCAAGAAATCTTGTGATTTCCTCCCAGTCTTTGCAATGATTATCAAGGGCAGTGCTGTCTACCTCCCTCTCTCTCTCTTTGCTTCTCTTACTATGTGAGCGTGAGGGGAGGAGCAGTGATTAAGCCAGAGGGAGGCTTTACTACACCAGCGTGTCAGATACACATTCAGTCACAGCAGCAGGCAGAGCATGAGTGTGAGCGCTGCACTACCAATCCCACATCCAGACCTATAAACAGCTGATTCTGGCAGTCTCAAAGCTGGATCTACTGACAATCCTTAAGGAGTCTGATTTCCATTGGGATTTCTTTTTTCCTGTGAGGAAGGAGTTGGAAACCTGTGTCTGAAAGAGTAAGTGCTCAGCTCTTCTTGCTTCAGTGCCTTTAACTGGTTGCTGTTAATGATTGATTGGTGTCTGCGGGAGTGTTTGGTCTGTGTGCAAATGAACGAGTTTTATAACGCTGCTCTCCTGTTAGACACTCCAGGCGAGTGGCGTGGCTGCACGGGGGTTTGTTATTGCAAGGGGCTGCTGGGACGGGAGGGATGGAGGGGGAGGGTGTGTGCTGACACAAGACAATCCCTCTACTGTAAGACCTTATCTGCAAGGTGATAGCCGGTCGTAGCGGATCACAGGACAGTGAGCTCAATCTGCTTCTGTTTGTATGCGTGCCTCAAGTGCCTCAAGTTTGTTTGGGTTTGGTTTCAAACGATCAGTTTTGCAGGGTGTGTTGCAGTTTGGGTTGGCGGGTGTGTATGAGCTCTTTGGCAGTTTGACTTGGAGAAGCTTAAAGCTCCGTCTCTTGAGCTGTGGAGTTTAGTATCTTTGCGCACACTCTCTTCCAGCAGATGGGAGCGTATGTGGCAGGCAGCGGAGGAACTTTCCATGAACTCTGGATGGGGCTTTGCAAGTGAAGGGAAAATTTGGAAAGTGAGAAGTGTGAGGTTCTCAATTAGAAGATCATGTGGTTTTGGCATCTTTGGAGATCTGTGATTGGGTCAAGGGCATGCGTGGACACTGCAGATGTTTGTCGGAAACACAAACTTCTTGCTTGTTTTGCACTGTTAGTCATTCATAGATTAGTGACTATTAATGCATTGTCAAAGCCTCCCACAGAAGTAAATCTGAAACCATTTCAGTGAAATATGATATTTTTTGACATATGTGGGTTGGTTTTCTCAGTAAATAGCATTTAGAATGGAATATTAATTTGAATTGCATGGGAAAGCTACATGGTGCTCTTGAATTTAAGGGATAGTTCATTTAAAAATAAATACTTTGTCATGATTTACTCACCCTCATGTCATTCCAAACCTATATGACTTTTTATTCTTCTGTGGAACACGAGAAGATATTTAGTAAAATGTCTCATTTTTGGCATGTTATTTTGATTCCCATTGACTTTCATTGTATAGATAGAAATGGTTAAAAAACATTCTTCAAAATATCTTCTTTTGTGTTCCACAGGAGAAACAACTCACTCAGGTTTATAAAAAGTTTTGTTTGGTCTTTAATGTAACGACCCCATCATTGGTAGTGAGGTCAACATGGATGAACATATTTGTATTCATGTGAGTATATGCAATCAGTGCAAATCTGCACATTAAGTTCATGTCCAATGAGAGATTTTCTTTTCTTTTTAGCCAGCAGCTTGTTGGACAGCTGCACATGGGAGATAACCACTCCAGTCTGAGAACTGAAGGGAACAGCAACAAACACAGCAATTTTAGCCATCTTCAAAGAGCTGCACGTTCATGCCATTTACACTGTAGACCTACTTCTCTGTGAAGACTTTGAGAGAATGGTAATTTTTGGAAAAGTTTTTGGAAAGTTTGGTGTGTGACAGAAGAGGTATAGAGGTGGAAAAGATGACATGAAAGAAGAGCATCAGGGAGAGAGGGAGAATTGTACTGTTAGCCTTTCTCCTGTGTTTTTCTTTGGTCTGATCCATAAAGACAGCGGCTGGCAATAGCATTCTGGCTACAGGAGCCTTGACAATGGTCGGCCTGTGTGAGGCTGTCAGAAAGTGTTTGGCTAGTTGGCGAAAACTGGTGCCTGATATATCAATAGTGCACAGCCTGACTACAGCTCCTGTCACACACAATACAACACTATAAACTATTACACAAGAGAGTTTAAACGTCATGGAGTGCATTTGAATGGACAGTTGGACAAGTTATCTGGCCCTTCTGAAACATTTAGACATTTTAAAAAAACAGCTTCAACTATTTTTAAGCTGGTTAGTTGATGTTACTTGGTCTCTGCTCAGCTAATCTAGCAAAACACCAGCTTGGCCAAACTGGGAGACCATCTTAATAAAGCTAAGACCACCAAACAAACTTAGGCTGGTTTAAAGATTTTTTACATCATCTTTTTAAGCATTGAGTATGCTGGTTTGCTGGTCTTAGATGTCTTAAAAAGCATCTTAAACCAGCCTACACTGGTTTTGTGGTTTACTGGTCTTAGTTGGTCTCCCAGGCTGATTTTAGAGGGGTTTTGGACACTTTTCAGCTTGTCAGTTAATAAGATCAGTTGGCTGCTCCGCTAAACTCCTTCTTGGCCAGGCTTGGAGACCAACTTCAAACTTAAACCAGCATAAGCTGGTTTGCTGGTCTTAGCTGGCCTCTCAGACTGCTTTTTGCATGGTTTTGGGCACATTTCAGATGCTAAGTCTGGGTTATCAGCTTAAGACCAGCTTGAACATGTTGGAAGACCATCTTAAGCAAACTAAGACCTTACTAACAAACTAAGACCGAACTAAGATCTTAGCCAGGTTGGTAGACCATTTTAAACAAGCTACCACCAGCTTGGAAAGAATAAGAATAAGACAGACACACAAAAAAGAACCTGCTGACTTTGTAGCAGCAGTCTGTTACATATTAGGTCAAGAGTAAAAGCAGGACAGGCGCAGGCTGTATCTCTTTGTAGTATCTTTACCGAATATAAAGCTCTCCATTCTCAGGCCTCTACGTACCACCTGTTTCTCATCCCAGTCGTCAGATCCCAGGGCTATTTTTCCAGCTTTAGCTTTGATTCCTCATGCTTGGCTGGCTACTATATACCTGCCTCTGCATGTGTGTGTTAGTAAGAGATTCTTTAACTTAGATGGATTAAAGAACTGGGTCAGTTAAGGGCTCTGGTAGTAGAATCGAGGAATGTAAATAAGCACTAGTCTTATTTGCTCCTAGATTCTTCTGGCAGGAGCTCAAACTCTGCCAAGTGTTGCGACACACTGTTGAGGCACAAACAGTATAACACACAAACACAATCCCTTTTTCCATGCCATTAACTTCTGACAGTTACATGTCTATGTGACACTCCTCAACAATCTCTGCCCAAATAAACATCTTGTATACTTTGAGTGATTTTTTTTTCCCTGTAATGCTTAACGTTTCATGTCATTAAAACTGAAAAATTGTGCTAAGAATGCTGGGAATGCCTTAACAGAGCTGTATAAATAATAAACTAGTTGGTTTGCTGGTTTTAGTTGGCCTTCCAGACTGGAACTATTATTGTGCAATCCCGCTGGAAAAAAAATAAACCAGCTTAAGCTGGTTTGCTTGTTGTAGCTGGTCTCTCAGCTTAGTCACACTAGTCTTTTGGTTGGTTTTAAAAAGGTTTGTGTGTTGTTGTTGTTGTTTTAATCTCCCTGCTAAACTAGCTAAACGCCAGACTGGCCAGGCTGAGAGACCACCTTTAACCAGATAAGACCAGCTTTATTCAGCTTATCATGCTGGTCTGTTTGCTGGTTTTAGAGAGGTTTTAAACACTTTTCTGCCGTAAGACCAGTTGGCTGCTCAGCTAAACTAACTACTAACTAAACACCAGCTTATCCAGACTGGGAGACCATCTTAAACCAGCTAAAACTAACAGGTTTAGGCTGGCATTTTTTTAAGCATTGAGACCTGTGTGATTACGCTATTCCTACTAAACCCTTAAACCAGCCTAAGAGGGTTTGCTGGTCTTAAGAATTATCTTAAACCAACCAACACTAGTTTTGTTGGTCTTTGTTTTGTTTTGTTGGTACTAAACAACTAAACACCAGCTTGGCCAGACTGGAGACCATCTTAAACCAGCGAACGAGCTTAGGCTGGTTTAGACATGTTTTTTTCTTTTCCTTTTAAGCACTGAGAGCTGTGTGAGTATGTTATCTCTGCTAAACCCTTAAACCAGCCTATGATGGTTTGCTGGTCTCAGTTATCTTAAAATATCTTAAACCACATAACAGTCTGGTCTTAGCTGGCCTCCCTGACTGTCTTTTGAGTGGTTTTGGGGATTTCTCAGCTAGTCATGCTGGGAATCTAGTTGGTCATCCAACTAAACTTGCCAAACACCAGTTGGCCTGGCTAGGAGACCATCTAAAACCAGTTTAAACTGGCTTAAACTTTCTTTCATAGGGGATAATAACTTGCATTAACCTCTAAAATAACTAATAAACTCATGATGTGAGGGTGACAGACAGTGGGAACGGCAGTCAGAAGCTCTGTCAGGGTTCATGTAGTTGAATCTTGTAAAGTAAGCAGTACTTGAGGCGTGGGGGGAGAGCAGCCACTGTGTTTTTACTCACTGCTGGGAAGTCTTTAAACATGCGTCTTTAAGGGACGTCACAGGCCTCCCCTCTGGTTTTCCTAGTCATGCTCTCTCTCTCTATCCCAGGGGCCTTACGTGGGAACTGGCTACAGATCTGGAAACAGACCAAAAGTTAGTATTTGCCTACTTGTCCTTCTGACCCTGATGAGAGAGAGTAAGTTCGAAAGAAACAGAGAGTAATCCTGTCAGCAGAGGGGGCTTTTTGGCATGACACAACATGTGATTTTGTAGCGTACAAACTTTTGGAGTTTCAATGGTCATTCAGACGGGTAAGTATGTCTGTTTTCTTAGTGCGCTGCCTGTCGCTGTCACACACACACGCACACACACACACACTTTGACACCTTCTGTCTCACACCTGTTCCCACTGCGTGTCTGCGTTTCATGTATTATGCAGGTCTATTTTAAACAGACCAGGACACTGAAGCGTGTCCGTGACTCTTACACCAGTGAGAATGTTGTATGAGTATGTGTGCGTGTGAATGTATTAGTTTGCATGTTAAAATGGCATTCATTAGTTACCCCAGTTGATTAATGGACTTTAACCTAGTTGTAACCTCACTGAGTACACTGACATACACAGACGGCCTGTGATCCGATATCTTCTCAGAGCATTCCAGATCATGGCCTTTACTCTACTAATGGCTTCAAGCATACCTCACCCTGACCATGCAGAGATTCACACCACAACTGCTCTGCCCTCCTTTAGCAGGCCACTTTTTACGCCACGCTACTTTTGTTTTTTTTTCCCTCTGATACCTGATCTGAGCTGACTGGTTTATTTCAGAGATATTTAATGATTTAAAGCTGCTGTAACCTTGCGAGTATGTATGAGAGAGGTGAGGGCTGCTGATCATGTGACAGTGAGGGAGTGAAAGGATGTCCGGAGCTGTAGCGTTTATCATTTGCTCAGTCAGAGCAAGTTAGGACGCCTGCACGCTAAAGTTTACACTGCATTAGATAACACTGCAAAAACACTGATTTCAGAGAAATGGCCCTCAACGTCTTTGATTCAATGGTTCCTGTTGTCCAATGCAATATTCGTATATACACTCTTCAATAAAATCAGTATTTATTGAGAGTGAAAAAGAAGGTGATCTTTCTTGCTAGCAAAATTTTGCTGATTTTTTGCAAATGTGACTGCATACAGTTTCACTAATGTGGCTGATTATTTTATTAATTTAACAATTATTGATTAATTTAAATGCTTAATTTAATAAGTCATTCTATGGCTTCCTTGGAAGTTTGGTGAGGCTCTCTAGTGGGCCCCAGGTCCCTGGTTGACAACCACTGACATAATGGAAAAACATTATAGTTTTTAGTTGTGAGTTACAGTTATTAACTAATCGTACACTGCGGTTCGAGGACCCTATTGGAATTGCTCCATTTATTCTTCTTCTTCTTTTCCAAAATGAATCGCATTTTTGAGGGCCTAAACATGCTCGAAAACTCATGAAACTTTGCATACATGCCAGAAATGGCGAAAATGTGCACTTTCAACGAAGTGCCCCTCGAACTACATTTCACGTACATGTACTAAATTCGGTAGACACATGTAACACACCAATACCTACAAAGAAGTCTCCAGGAACAAAATCCAAAACCCAACAGAGGTCAGTTATTTTGGATTTTTTTTCCCCTGTTTTTGACATGTCAGGCGTTGTATTTTAATGAACTCATCCTAGAGATTTCATTTTTTATTTGTATTTTATATATTCAGGCACTTGTGTTTTGGGGGATCCGGTGAACCCAGAAGTAGCCTAATTATACAGGACATCCAGTTCAGTCCATTTAGGTAATCCAATAACTGCTGATTTTTCTTCATCCCAAGCTTGCAAAAGTGTCAGTCATTTTACCAATGAGAATTTCACATAGAGGTGGGTCTAGCTGTGCCTTCCAAAACCTAATTTGCTGTATTGCCACTTAATTTAAAACTAACAAATTCCTTTCCACACTCTCAAAATGCATTTACATATTCTCATCCATCAAATGCTCCATCAAAGGTATTCGGGAGCCTTTATACGCAAACCTATCCTGCGTTTCTAAGCCATATGGTCAAAAGAGTGTCCAGTGATATCTGTTGTCCAGTTTGTTATAACAGCCATTCTTCATTTTTCTACCTATGCAGAAGCTTGTGTGTGTGTGTAACTGTACAGTATGTGAAGTGAAGTCAACTGGAACAATGTGCTTTAAACCAACAACAGCCTGAATGCTTCCTGTGTGAAAAGTGCAGTACAGTGCATGCAGCCCTAAAGAAGGGAAGTGTATGAGAAAAAGAGAGAAGTAGGATATGCTTGCTGTTTGAATGATTTATTAAAGTGGATCAAAGATGTGGCATGTTTATAGAGGCCGAGGTCCTGTACTTGTGCTTTACATGTCAACTAACAGCTTCATTCATTCCATGCTGCAGCGATGACAGCATTTAGGCCTCTGCTGCTTGTATGTAAAATCATGAACAGGCAAATATATTTACTAAAATGCAGTTTTCAATACAGACCAGGCCAACTGTGCATCCATTCAGGTGTTCTTTGTTCTTCCCCTATTTCATTTTTTCAAACTCAAAAAAAAAGGCCCATCTTGCCGTCTCTAAATAATCAAAGTGTTGGTTGATGTTGTTTTCCAAATCCATTTTAAGTCTGAAAGACCTTTTTTTCTGCGTTTGAACATTTTCTGCATCATCCACTGCTAAGAACTCAGTGCTGCTTCAAAGAGCTGTGGAGAGATGGGCCTTTATCCTGCTATCAGCACTGTAATATGAGTGAGATCAAAGCATACATATCAACTTATATGTCTGGCAGCTGAAAATGCCTCTCATGTCTGTCAAAAAAAACATTCTGCTAAGATTTTAATTTCCCTTTTGATGTAACATGTACTGCTGAAAAGGATCGGTTGTACTCTATCCAGCTTAATTTTGGGACTGAATCAACAAAAAGGTCTTTATCACCTGATAATTATGCAAATTTGTCTGATTTTCAGATAACCTAGAAATGAGAGCAATAAAATACAGGCTATGACTGGTCCTCAACCACGTATCAAGGTTTATGTCTAGTTCCTGGCATCATGGCTGCATCTAAAGTGTTGGATATGGATCTTAATGGTTAGCCATGTGAATCAGGTTGAGCTGTCAGTTGGCACAAAAACACCAGATTCACATAATTTCATTTTCATCCTCTCTATGATAAGCTGTGACCTGAATAACCTGAGCTGGGTGGTGCGATCACTATTGAATTACAAACTCAGTCACACCTCCAGGTGAAACTAGACCATGTACTTCCAATACTTCCTTTCATAAAGAGCCCCTCCTTTAGTATTTTGCTTCCTCCCACCACTCCAAAATAAAGAGATGCTCATGAAAAGGGTTTTCTTTAAGTGGCTTTTAAAAGAGGTGGTGTTGGAACTTGTTGTTTCATACTGGATTAACTGGACTTTCATCACGTCTCAACTTGAGCCGTGGTGTCCTTCTGAACACCTCCCCACTAATTAGACATCAGTGTTTTGTAAATTGACAGCTGATCCACTATAAATTTCCTCTGTAAATTTGGCTGTTGATAAAAGTTACCTTAATTCAGTCTAAGTATTAACAGGAGACTCAACTCGCGATTGATTTGAATAAAGTTTGACTTTGACTTTTGACTTAGATGTTGCAAAGATAATGGTGACCCTTGTGAAAAAGTAGTGTGCTTAGTGTATTTCAAATCTTCAAATAAATAAATGAATAAATATATATTTTTTTAAAGCAGTACTTACTAATAATAAAATAGTGATGATATAAAAGACCATTTAAGTGCACTTTCATTTCTTAACACACTTCAGTACACTTTTAAAAAGTGCACTTTTTAATATCTATATGAATACTTTTATTCAGCAATGATGTGTTAAATGGATAAAAAGTGATAGTAAAGACTTATATTGTTAGAAAAGATTTCTATTTTAAATAAATGTCGTTCTTTTTATCATTTTATTCATCAAATAATCCTGAAAAAAGTATCACAGGTTCCAAAAAAATATTAAGCAGCACAACTGTTTCCAACTTTGATAATAAATCAGCATATTGATAATAAATCAGAATGATTTCTGAAGGATCATGTGACTCTGAAGACAGGATTAATGGCTGATGAATATTCAGCTTTGCATCACCGAAATAAATTATATTTTAAAGTATATTAAGATAGAAACTGTTATTTTAAATTGCAATAATACTTCACAAATTTACAGGGTTTTTTTTCTGTATTTTTGATCAAATACATGCAGCCTTGATGAACACAAGAGACTCCATTAAAAAACATTAAAAATCAGTTTCAATAAAATAGAAAAAAGTTTCAATAGAAATTACATTAAGTTTAGTTACCATCAATGATTATCAGTACATAAGTAATTATGAAATTATACATAAAGATGTGCTCAAGTCCTTCTTAAGTGGGCCAAAAAACATCTAAAGTTCTACAAACTGCATACCAGTTTAAACTGTCATACATTTTCATTTTATTTCAATTAACATGTGGTTAAGTGTCCGAAAATATAATACTCAATTCGCACTTAAGTATATTCTAATCATTTATTTCCATACTTTTTAAAGTATACTAAAGTGCACTTCTTTTTCACAAATTTGCTTGCAAACAGAACACTAATTTCTTTCCTCACATAGAAAAAAAATGCAAATTATAGATTTTTCGTGTGCCTAGCATTATGCTAGTAAGCTGCCTCTTTGATTGACATGACCCATGTCGGCCCTATTAATTATGGGTCAGTCCGTCCTCCAGGGTCACAGCCCGTCGTCTAGGACTCAAATGTGCGTGAAGTGGAATTTACTCCAAATATCTGAGTTGCGAGGAATTGTTTGGATCACAGGCATGATTGAGATGCCACTGCCAGGGTGACATTGCGCAGGGTGACATTGCGCTCTTTAGCACTAGAATGAGCGGTGCTTTATTGAGCCGCCTGCGATGAGATCACCCACCAGTCAGTGTTTGCACGGGGCAGACTAGCTGAGTGGTTTAGTTACGGCAGCGTAACAGCCCCAAATGACCCTCAGGTTTCTTTTGTCGCAGCATGAATAAATTCCCAGCATCGGTGAATCAAGGGCTTCTGCTAATAGTCAAAGTGCTGATCCAATTGCATAGTGCTGGCGATAGATTTTACATGCACGTTTTAATGAAATAGAAGGAAAATGCGCAAAGATTTAATCTCGGTAATGGGCATTTGAAGTTTGCTGTCTAAAAGCACAGAGTGCATTTCATCTCATCGACAAGAGCTCTTGTCAGGCAGAGTGCAGACTGACTGCAGTGCTGGGACTCACAGCCATAGAAACGGATTGCCGCATTCTTTCTGCCTCGACTCTGTTGGTGGATTATGTGATTGGCACACTGTTATGCATTCAATCGTTTGGATGCTTTTGGGTTGCTTCCAAGTGAACAGCAGTAATTAATGGTCATCAATCTTTGATTAAGAGTAAAGGGTTTATCTGGATGCATGTGAAAAGCCCACACAAAATGCTTTTTAGATCGACTATCAGCCATCAGATTCAGCAGAATGTGAAAATGCAGATCGAAGAGATGAGAGTGTGCTCTGCATGTAGACAAGTGCAGTCCATCACCATGACAAATAAAGGTCAGGATTCCATGTTAACTGTTACGTCAATTTTATTTTTATTTTCTTTTATTTTATTATATTTTATTTTAATTTATTACATTTTTATAATTTTAATACATTTTATTTTTATTATTTCATTAGTCTTTTTTATTATTTGTATTTGTATTTTATATATTAAGATATGTTTTTGGCTGAACCTGAATATAGCCTAAATATGGCCTAAAATATTTATTTTATTTTATTACATTTTACTTTATTTTATAATTTTAATACATTTTATTTTATTTTATTAGTACTTACTTTATTATTTTATGTGTCCTTTTATATTATTTTTATTTGTATTTTATATATTCAGACAAGTTTTTGACTTCAAGTGAACCCGAAAGTAGCCTTATTATGCAGGATTTTATTTTATTTTGCATTCTACTTTATTTTATGATTTTAATACATTTTATTTTATTTTATTAGTACTTACTTTATTATTTTATTAGTCCTTTATATTATTTTTTATTTGTATTTTATATATTCAGACACGTTTTTGGCTTCAAGTGAACCCGAAAGTAGCCTAATGATGCAGGACTTTTATTTTATTCTATTTTATTTTATTTTATTTTATTACTACATTTTATTATATTTTTATTTACATTTTTACATTTTATTTTATATTTTATTTGATTACATTTCATTGCTTATTTTAAGTTGTATTGATTCATTTTACATTTTTAATTGAATCATTTTGAATATTTTTCTTTAATCAATTTTAGTACTTATTGTTATTTTCATTTGTATTTTATATATTCAGACACATTTTGGGGTTCAGGTAAACTTTCTACAGGGATTCCAGATTTCATTTTATTTCACTAAACTGACCCCCAACTTAACATTACTGTGCTGCTCAACAGTATTTTGTTACAGAGTTTTTACATGTGTAACATTGTGTATAAATATGAAGTTTAAAAAATCTGTGCAACGATAAGCTCCATCCTCAGACAGTGCATCTCAGGATACATTCTTGTTTGGGTTCCATTCTCTCAACACCATATTGATCCAATCATGCCATGCTGTTGTGCAATATGCTGTATTGATTATGTAGAGGGCTATCATGTTGCAATGGTAAAGTATAAATAAACCACTTGCTGCATTTCCCTGTACACTGAACATACAGTTTAAAGAAGACTGGCCAGTTAGCTTCAGCCACAACTACACCATTACAATCTCACAAAGCGTCTTTCTCCATTAAAGACTTATGTATTAACAAAATAACATTTTTGCAAGCAAAAAATGTTAGTAGTTGTTTCTCCAGAATCAGATTTTTTAGCAACAACCATGAAACCATAACAAGCATGTTCAATATTACTGAAGAGCCGACAGGGCCATTAGCAGCAAGGTCTTGAGTTGCTGGAGCTTTTAACACCCACTTGCTGAGAGACGCGTCCGTGCACAATGACTAATCAAGCTCACGACTGCGACTAGCACTAATACTATAAGTGAGATCAGAAATAGTTTTCACTGGCGGCTATGGAGTTAGAGCTCCATCTGTTAGCAGAGTTCAGGAGGCGGCACTGGCAGGAATCTGTCTTGCTGTGAAAGACAGTTTGAGCGATGGGAGAGATATTGACAGTCATTAGAAGGGGCCGAGCGCTCTGAAGGCCCCCTCGTACGCACCGTGCTATTGGCCCTTTGATGTGATTCATGGCTGTAGCACACTTACCAGCACCCTAAACATCTGTCTTATGCACGTTAAGTCCCAGGAATGCAGGCATTTTCTCCACACTGCATAGCAGAAAACATACAATAAAAGGATACCACCATCATGCTTTGTAAATCATCAGTTATACGTATGTATCTACAAAGAAGTAACAAAGGTGTGAGATAAAAAGAAGGAATAAATTACAAATTGCTTGGATGATCAAGCATGTATTCAAAATCACAAGCAGCCAGTGAACAGAATTTTTCCTGCCTCAGCCAAAAAGAAATGAATCACACCATAACAGAAAAATGAGATTGTTTTTCAATGGATTATTTTCTTTGATAAAAGATGAAGGATTGTATCAGGCTTCTTTTTCTTGATTTAATTAACTATATTCTGAAGCGTCTGCTTTGTCTTTTTGAATATTAGAAGTATCAGAAAAATATATTTAAGATATTTTAGCCTAAAAATATAACTATTATAGTAGTGCCAGCAGCTCAGGCATAACAGGAAGCAGAAGTAGCACAGAAGTTTGCTCTTATCAACACTCAGGCCAATATTACCACCACTGTAAATGCAGAAAATCAGATGGTGAGATAATGCCGAACAATTGGAAACATTTAGAAATGGAAGTAAAGTGGTAAAGTAGGCCATGACCTACTTTCAAAAGCAGACTACTTTTACGGCTCTCTTCACCTGTCTCACGCAAACGTCACTCCATGTGTTTGGATTTGGGCTTAACTTCGAAAACAGCTGGCTGGAAACGTTTGCAAATCTGTGGAGATCACAGCTGCAACTGTCTATACCTTCCCTAAATCTAATTTAAACATGCTTGTTTTTTTTATTTCTTTTTTTTATTATTATTGTATTTAATAATACTAAATACAAATGTATAAATAATTAAATAAAATTAATTTTAGAATTAATTTCTATGTTTATTTAAATATATTTACAGTGCATCCAGAACATATTCACAGCGCTTTACTTTTCCCACTTTTTTTTGAGGAAAATAATGAATTTAATCCATTTTGGAATAAGGCTGTAACATAACAAAATGTATAAAAAGTGAAGCACTGTGAATACTTTCCGGATGCACTGTATGTATTTATTTATTAAGGATCACATGACCGTAAATAATGTAAGAAAGAGATGACTGCTGAAAATTCAGCTTTGCCATCACAGCAATTAATTATATTTTAAAATAGAAATATTAAGTATTAAATTAAAACATTACAAATTTGAAATAAAACATTAAAAAATCCCTTTATTTCATTTTTTAAATTTTATTGTATTAAATAATACTAAATACAAATATTTAAATAATTAAATACAATTAATTTTAAAAAATTAAATGTTTTATTTAAATATATTTATGTATTTAATTTTTTATATTAAGGATGACTGTGAATAATGTAAGAAAGAAATGACTGCTGAAAATCCATTAATTATATTTTAAAATATAAATATTAAATATTAAATTTAAACATTAAACATGCCTGTATTTTTAATTTAAGGCTTTCCTTGTGTCCAAGAAACTCATGATCTTTTTTTTTTTTTTTTATAAACTATAAAGTATTTATTATTTTAACTTCAGCACAGACACAGTAAGTGGGCAGTAAGGCTGTAAGTGGGAGGCTGGTGGATTCCAGGACTGCAGGGCACTGGCGTTCTTCCAGACTGGTTTGTATATAATTATACTGGGATTCCTGGAGGATCTAAAGCAGAAACTTTCTCCAGTCCCCTGATAGCCATTGCAGGAAACCCACAAGTCATATCTATGCATTATATAGCAAACAGCGCAGAGAAAATAGGCTGACAGCTCCATGGCCTAACTGTCAGAGCTTTATTAGTGAATGTCTCTGTAATCGCCAAGTGCACTATTGCTTCTGTTGATGTTAGGCTACAAGAAAATGAACTGCCTCAACAGAACATCATTACTGTCTCTGCAATGCTTTTAAAATGCCGCTGACACAGTAATTGCGCAAATGCCTTTCAGCGAGTTTGCACGGCATGGGGCTGAGATTCTCAGAAGACACAGATGTTTGACTTTTGTAACAGCTGTTTGATATTTAAAGCAGTAAGACAGTCACTTAGACGCTAGCTAAAAAATGCTGCCTTTGCAGGTAGCATATACAGAGGTGTTGCTACCTGGTCTCATGATGAAAACGTACCTCTGGGAACTTTTTCGCAAGACGTGAAATACCTACCAATAAATACATATCACTGCCGTTTCCAACAGAAATGAACACTAGAGGCGGTAAAACAGCGAGCACTTGTAATTGTTTTTGTACACAGTTATGATTACAACTCCATATGTTTCGCTTTCCGGATGTAACAAGCTTGTTCGGTAGCTCAGCCGGCACGGAATTGGACTTAGGATGTGGAGTCCTTGGGTACAAATCCTGTCAAAAACATGACTGAAAAAGAGCTGAAAGATGAGAGATTGAAAAACAAGCTAAAACGGCATGCTTGCGATTGCGTTTTTATGTCACATTCGCTTTTGTTCATACTATCAGGTAGGTTTAGTTATACTGCAGATGGTACATTATTTTAGAACATCATGGAGCATTAGAGTTATAGCGCCACTCAATGGACATTTCAAGTCAGAACTGCGGTGATACGTGCAAAACCAAGGTCACATATAACGTACCATATGTATGTTCATCTGTTCAGGGGGAAAACAACTGAACACTCTTTTAGTGCCACACAGTGGACATTTCACATCGAATATGTTACGAAACGTACATGGCGGTACGTATTTTGCGTCTTGCGAAAAAGTTCCCAGAGGTACATTTTCATCATGAGATCAGGTTGGTTTTGAAGCAGGGTTATTATTTAACTGAAATAAAATATATAAAAAACCCTTAATTTATTTTTTTCAACTAGTTCACAAGGCCTACGGAAGCGTTTTGCATTCACTTGAGGAAAAAATATCTGCTCTGTTTTTCTGAATTAACGACTTAATTATCTCAGAATTACGAGATAATTTTTCATGAAAAAAAAGTTTTTGCTCTGTTTTTCTGAATTAATTTAATTTAATTATCTCATGAATTACAAGATTAATTTTTCATGAAAAAAGTTTTATATGTTTTCTGAATTAACGATTTAATACGAGTCAGCTTCCTGGGAGGGGAGAGCTAAGGATAATCTATCGTAAAGAGTTTTATCTCTAAAACAGACAGTTTATACGCTTAGTATATGTAGTATATAGGTCATTAGTTAATACCATTAACAAGGCTCAAAATTAATTACACTGATGCATGATAGTCCTTTACATAAACCGAAGCATTGAGAACTTTGTAAGTGTACAGACAGTTTAATAAGAAGATACTTTATAAAGACAATACACTTCGCGTATACAGACAGGATCCATCTTGGAAAACAGTCTCGACTAATCGAGTCACGAACGCCGTGCTAAGTGAGATGAACTGTGACTTGGAATCTCATATGGTCCGTTGTTTCCCTTGTAGTTAGTCACCCATATATTTTAATAAACAGATATATTTCATGCATTTCCATGTAATTAGATTTCACAAATGTAATTCCTATCGACCAGCTCACTTAGCACGGCTTTCGTGACTCGATTAGTCAAGACTGTTTTCCAAGATGGATCCTGTCTGTATACGCGAAGTGTACTGTCTTTATAAAGTATCTTCTTATTAAACTGTCTGTACACTTACAAAGTTCTCAATGCCTGCCTGTCAGGACCACATGCTACCGTGTTAGTGTGAGGCTATTTTGAGCCTTGTTAGTGGTATTAACTAGCGATTTACTTTTACTTAAAATATGCCCCATATACTAGCGTTATAAGCTAATCTGTTTTTAGAGATAAAACTCTTTACATTCGATTATCACGAAAACGCATCCCAGAGAAATCCATCTATTTAAGTCAGCATTCAGAAAAACAGAGCAAAACTTTTTTCATGAAAAATTATCTTGTAATTCCGAGATAATTAAGTTGTTAATTCAGAAAAACAGAGCAAAAACTTTTTTTTCATGAAACATTATCTCGTAATTCTGAGATAATTAAGTCATTAATTCAGAAAAACAGAGCAAAAACTTTTTTTTCATGAAAAATTCTCTCGTAATTCTGAGATAATTAAGTCGTTAATTCAGAAAAACAGAGCAGATATTTTTTCCTCAAGTGAATGCAATACGCTTCCGTACAAGGCAACATTTTTTATGTTTAACTTGATGTAAAATTATTAAAAATATAATCAAATAAAAAAAGATATAGAGAATAATAATGATGATGACGACGATGACAAAAACACAAAATTACTAAAACTTCAATTAAAATTAAAACAGAAAATCTGAAAATAAAAACCAATTCAAAATATTATTAAAAATTAAAATTATTAAAAAATAGTATCTCAGTGATACTAAAATAACACTGGTCCAATGACTTTAATTAATTAATTATCTCCATTTTACTGGGAAATAGTATCGAAACACTGTCTAGATGTTTCCTTACACGATGCTTTCATACGCTGCCTGTTAAATCATTGCTTGCCTGGGCAGCAATGCAGCTGCCTTTGGTTTTCAGACACAGCCACTGTTTAAAACGGCCCAGCTGGCACTGAGAAACCTCTATAGAGCCTATTGGAGCAACAACAACAACAACAACAACAAAAAACAGTTGACCTTTAGTTAATAGAAAGCAGGTCTCATTTTTTTTCTGTTTGTAAGGATGCATGTGTGAAACCTAAAACTGAGCAACCCCGTTACAGTCATTGCTTATTTTAGAAATAATAATTTGATCAGATGCCTTCACACGGAATCTCATAGAATCCCATTGTACAGACACATTGAAGTTGCACAGCTGTAATCAATGTAATTAAATCCTGCGCAGTGTAGATATCAAAGCAAATGTCGGCATGCATTATTTACTTGAGTAATTACAGAGTATCACTTATGCCAGCTGCTCCAGCACAGAATGAACAGTCGTTGTTCATAAAATAAACATAATGCGATTTTATCCAAGAAAAACACAATGCTGTAAATAATGTAAAGGAGGCCCATTCTGTATCTTCATTTAATGAAATATATGTCTGAAAACCTTTGACTGGTGTCTTTTTAGTGAACATTTGGCATCCCCAGGAGACCCTAACTGTATTGATAGCTTCAGTAGATTAGATTACATCAATAGAAATATACAACCCAAGTCTTGACTTAAGACCCCTTTTCGTTTTTTTTAAACAAACCTTTTGTATTTGAGGTTGACATTCTATGCATCATGTCTCCGATGACCCAGTGCTGAATAGATAAACTAAAGATGAGGCATAGATACTCCCTTTGCTCAAACAGGCCTGTGAGAAAGAGAGAGCTCCTCATGGATTAAGGCCACTTCCAGAAAATCATTGAGGTTACTTCCCCTAAGGAAGATCCACTTACAGCAATACTCAAAGAGAGTGGTCAACTAATAAGTGTCCCCTGATGTACTTTTCAGGATTTTTTAAAGAACCACTCAGTAACGTTTTTTGTTTATTTTGCACTGGATGATATGGCAGTCATCCTGATTTTATACTGACACATAGCACTTATTAGTGACTTTGGGCCTGTGGATTTGAAATATTATACATATAAATATATAAATATATTTTTTTGTTAATTATGATGACTTTTAGTAGCTGAAAATTAATATGACTGGCCACTAACAGTAGTTGTCAAATCTCCATAACTTGCATGATAGAGAGATTTATTTATTGATTCAGGCCAGTTGTATGTGTGAAACTTTTTCATTATTATTGTTTTTTATTATTTGTTTGAGTGCCAGGAAAAAAAGGCAGAGAGGGCCTGTTAAAGAAGAGAGTCTATGCCAAATCACTCTCTATCTACACATTCATAATCTTAGATTGATCTAATAATAAGTGAGATGCTTTATATGATCATCCTGTTTAATTTTGCACTTGTGGGGGGGTGTAAACCACATTGAATGTAACCACCCATTGAAATGGCAAAACTCCACCTGTTGCATTCTGTTCACTGAGATTCTGGCTTCTCCATCTGAGGAGCTGTTTTATATACCCTTTTCTGAGAAAAGCATTTCTTTGTAATAAATTCCAGTGAGGCTGATTTCTTGGAAAACCGCAGCAGTTCTTCCATATGCTGAGTGTTATTAAGAAAAGCTTTGTTTCTTTCGAAATCAAACTGAAAGCAGCGGGGATGCCATCAGAGATGAGTCAATGCTGTGACAGTAGCAGCATTACAACTCTGATTATATTGAAGTTGCTCAAATTACACTTTGGCATTCAACTACATCCGGTCCACACATTCTTTCTGTCCAGCATGACTCACTAAGTAGTATTTGCCTTAAGACCTGGGTGGAAAACTCTGGGCCTTTAATCACAACTGTAACTGGAGTCAGTTATCATGTTACTTTAACCAGTAAGATAATTATATGCACTGAAATTAAAAGCATTCCAGAAACAGCTTTTCATTTAAATATCATTTTACCTGACAAAGAGATGATAGCATTAGCAGGGTTTTTCACAGACGCTTCTGTGCCGTTCTACATTTCACAGACCCCACATCTGTTATGGAAATTTCGAAGTAGGAGCGAGAGGACAAAATGAATCTCCGCTAGAAATATTTGCACATCTGACTCTGTCCCCGTTAGAGGTATTTTACTTTAGAGAGACTGCGGTAATGATATTCCTGGGCCATTTCATGGTCATATTTTACATTTTATCCACATTTATCTAGTTAGGTCACCCATTTAATTAAACTCTAATGTAATGCTTTTCATCTGAGAAGTCTTGCCTAAAAAAATTAGCTTTAACATTTTCAAACTTGATCTGAGCCAGATTTTTTTTCCCATTTTGCTTTGGCTATTTAATAAGATTTTAATTAGGCTATTAAAGATCTTTGAAGGAACATATGGATGTAATTAAGGCTGGCCAGATCACCCAGGGAGGAGTGGGCCATTAATTACTCTAAGCTGGGTCTTGGGATCAGCTCGGAGACGAGGACAGCGGAAAACTCCACGATCTCAGATCCCGCATTTCATGATTCACTCTTTCCGTAGAGCATGGGAAGTTAAATACAGTAGACACTGGTGCTGAACTTTACTCTGATGACACAGTGCTTATGAACAGGTGTCAGCTTTACTTCCTGTAATTCTGAAGTGTTTCGATACCTGTGCTGCTGAGTCACGTTGTTTGTGTTCTTTGATTTATAGGGGTCCAAGTGTATCTGATCTCAAAGTTTGCAGAACTTCTGCAATGAACTGTTTCAACAGGTACTTTGAGAGCAATGAGTCATAGTGCTGTCACACATGTGCTAGTTATTCTTTAAAGTCCCCTTGAGTCACGACACATTCCTTCTCTCACACATCTGCTTCTGCGCTCACACATCCACAAACACATACCCACATGCACACTTCTACACACAAAACACTGCTGCTGATTTGGTGAATTGTGGAAGAAATAAGCATTCTCCATTTCATCAATACACATTGTAATTGTAGTATTATATATGTATATGTATATATTCATAATGTTATAATTGTTTTTTAATTTAATATTTTCAGTTTTCATTCTTTTAGTCATTTTTATTTGTTTATTTGTTCATTTTTATTTTTAATTTATATTTATTTCAGTTTTCATTTTAGTGTTTGTTTTGTACTTTAACTTATTTCAGTTAGTTGCCAAAGCAACATTTTTTTTTTAAAGGTTTTTTCCTTTTTTTAAGTTTTAAGTTTTTCTAGTGTTTTTTTTTCTAATATTATTTCTAATATTTATCAAATATTATTATTTATTATTTATTTATTTATTTTATTTTTAATTTAATTTAATTGTATTTTATTTTATTTTTTTTATTTTTTTTCATGGAAGCAGAAGATACTATTGCACACTTATCTAAAGAAAAGCATTAGTCCTCTGGCTTTGCTTCAAGATAATTTTGTCTCATCTGAAAAACCAGATAATCTGGACAGCTGTTTCTGTAGTAAACTATTTCTATTCTTTTATGAAAGCCAGGAAGTGACATTTCATGCCATCATCACATATGGCTCACAAACTGAAAGAACACAGAATTATTGACTGGGCGTTGACTGAATAGAGAATATTTATGTACTTGTTAACACATGCCATCATTTTAATTATTTGTGTGGTCTGTGGATGAAAGTTTCCTACTTTATGATAATGCAAACCATTTCCCTTCTTTCTTTCTTTTTTTTTTTTCTTTTTTTTTCCTTCAGGAATTCAATATTATTTGCACACTAGTTTTATATATCTGGGGAGAAAAATAATTTAGAGGACACTTTGTACTCAGATCCTTCCAAGAAATACCCTCCAAATGTCTCTGAATTATATTTGTTTTCATGTTACAAATCATATTAAAGTCATGCTGTATCAGTCATTTTTCCTGGCTAACTGCGATCAACCCAACCATAAAAAACAAAAACAAAAAAAAAACTGATCTTAAAAATGGTAAAAACTACCAAATAAATAGATAAATTCAATGCAAACGAGACAAGTTTTTCCATTAGTTTTAACTGAATGATTAACATTTAAACATCATGATCGTTCATTGGGGTCGCTGCTTTTAGGATTTAGAGAATTGTAGTCAGTATTTGATCATTCATCACAATAAACACCTTTGAGGACCAGTAGTGAGATGATTTATGGCTTCTGCATTAATCTAACAGTAGAAAGAAAGGGAAATGTGTATTATATCTCTTTGAGAGAGACCTTCAGCGTCCTACTTCAGCTCCTCACGTGCTTCAGCAGCATTTATCCTCTTCCTGTCAAAACTTGAAATTAATGAGATCACATTGCCATTGGTCAACTGGGATGTCACTCCAACGTTCCCAGCGCTAGGAAGGCTAATGGTGCTTTGTAAGGGAGTCTTCGGCACCAATATGGCTGAAGCCACAGCCTTGACCAATGCAGGACACATTCCAACCCCAGCATATGGACAGTAGCAGGAGGAGTTTGACCTTGTAAATGTATCTCTTCCCTAAGCTGAGATAGCTGTTGGTAGTGAAACAGTGTAGCAAATGCCAACTACAACAAACAATGAAGTTTGTGAACTTTTCTAATGGGAATTGAGTTATTGTGGTGGTTGCTGATGTATTATCACCAGACTAAACACAGAATGTCCTTTCAAGGTTCTGTATGTGAAGATATAGTTCAGGTTAGACTTGCTGTGTCCTTTTGTGCTACTTTGTTTGATATGTGCCATATGTTGTTCATAGGTATATACAGCTTAAACTGACATAAATCTGTCATTAACTGTCATAAACATAATGCAGTAAACTGTTTTGTGCCTTTAGGCCTTGTCTGATGTTGATAAACCACCATCATTAATGATTCAACAATTCTTCAGAAGATCATTTGTGGAGATCTAAACCGCGTTGCCTTGTAATCAGTTTATCTCCTCATGCTGTGCCAATACAATTTTGAGATGCTGTTTAAACAAGCAGCAGTTTCCCATTTGGGACGTGAATCTTCCCAGTGGGAGTCCAAGGTCTGTCGTGCTCCAGATGGAAAAGTTGCCTCGCTTCTGTCTTCTTTTTATTAAGGGACGACTGTCAGCTAGTGCTCTCATGTTGTCTATATTAGAGCAAAGCATCCTTGCTGTTTTGGCAGCTGTACAGTAAATTGGCCTGCAGTATCACTCTTAGAGCTTGATGCCAAATTACAGTGTTGGCTCAATTTTGAGGCTTTTTGAGGTAAAGCACAAATAGATATGATGATCTGCAGAAGCGTTACGGCCATCCACAGGCCACCCGTTACACCTAATTAAAACTCAGTAATTACACTTTTTAAAATTGTACATACTTGTGGCATGTATGTTTTAAACATTCAGATGCCTAGCGAAAGCCAGACTGATTTTTTTTCTTCCTCCAACTCTGATTTTACCACACCCTATTTGTTAGCCCTTTACAGTTCATAAAAATAAAATATACACATTTGACATTGATATTAAATCTTAAACCTAAATGGGAATTGCAATTGGATTAGCTTTGTGGTTGTGCTTAAAAGGCTCGTCTATATAGCCCGAGTAATGGAAACCACTTAAGTGTTAGCCTGCTGACATATTGGGCTGATGACAGGGTTGGGTTCTGTGCTGTAGATCACATATCAAGTGCAAAGCTATTCAGCTTATTTACAGTCTATTTCATTTGCCTGGAAGTCAAACTCCATGTGTGACTTTACCTTGCTTATCTAAATGGAAGCAAATGAGGTTGACTAAGCAGGAGGCTGGAAATGATACATTTTATGCCATTGCATTGAATATCCGTTCTCAGAACAGTGCTTTATGGAACGGAACAGATGAATGATGATCAGTGTGGGTGATTATGGTAAAGTGTGGTCATCTGTCCTCTGAACTTTGTAAGCTAACATGTAAACAGAGATTGAAGCACTTTCCATTGTCTCATAAGTGATAACACCACTTCCAGGAAGTGCTCATTTATTGCCTTATCATCTATACACCCTACTGAGAAGACTGGCTTACGTCAGTAGATATGTCCATGTTGGTTCAGAATGGTTTCTGTTGTTCACCAACAAATGCAAGTGCACCAGAATGGTCTTTTTTTGCATCCCAAACACAATATAGCTATTCTGGTTACCAGCAGTGGAGGTCTTTTAAAAAAGGCACTTGTCTACAAACTTAGACCCAAACATGCTCACCTTAGTGATTAGCACTGATTAAACACAGACTTGGAGCCCTGCTGAGCAGTGAGTAAATATTGTGTAAATTTGTGTCCCTTAGGGCTACATATTCTCATTCATGCAGCAATTCCTGGCACTATCCAAATCTTTACTGATGATTTATAGCGATATAACCCCGCACGGAGAGTTGACCGTACAGGTAGAAGACGTCTGGTTTGAGCTCTATCTGCTATCAAGCATGACCTACTGTGACTTGCTCACACTGTATTGAGAGTTTAGCATAGCGTGAAGAGGATGTTTGCTTCATTTAGAAATAGATAAATGCTTGTGAAATTAACTGTGTACACATGGTATTAATTAAGTCTTTGATTTTTGTTAGGGGTTTGAGGCACTTTTTGCCTTTCAGCTTCCCAGCTAAACCAGCTTTAGCTAGCTTAAAGGGCACCTATTATGCCCCTTTTTACTAGATGTAATATAAGTCTCAGGTGTTCCCAGAATGTGTCTGTGAAGTTACAGCTCAAATCATTTTGAAAATGCCTATTTTGAGTGGAAGCAGAACAGGCTGTTTTTGTGCATGTCTCTTTAAATTTAAATGAGCTGCTGCTCCCTGCGCCTTTTCTAGAAGAGGGCTGTGCCTTTACAGCTCGTACCTCAGATCTCTGCCAAAAAACATCTGTTTAGTTTTGATTATAATGTCTATTGCGCTGAAAACATGCGTTTTAAAGCCATATCAGTTTAAATTCCTGATATACGGTTTTCCGTGCACACACATCTGAAGCATGTGAGTACTAAACTAAGCTCTCTTTCATGTCTTATTGCGCTTAAACTATCAAATACACACAAGTTTATTTTAAAAACACATGAGTTACAAAAACACAGTCGGTTATGTCTGTGTAGGTAAACAGCTGGGAAAGAAATTGCATGTTTTTATTAGATCTGTGTATTAAGTGACAGCAGCGTAATATACTCAATGCTTATCCAGAATAACGTCTATAGCTTTAATAAGAAGACATTTCTTACTTGAATTCTTGTAAAATGTGACGTCATTTTACAGATTCTGTGAACGGCTTGTTCTGAGACACTGCTTATGATTTATGGGTATTAAAAAAAGGAGCGGGTGGATTTTTATCATTATAGGGTGGTTGTGTGCACACAGACAACACACATTTATGTTCAAACAACATGTAAAAGTGAATTTTGCATAATAGGTGCCCTTTAAACCAGCTAAGATCAGAAAACAAGCTCAGGCTGGCTTAAGCAGGGTCAGTTCAAACTGTTTTGATGAAATGGTTCCCACCAGTAATAAAATGTTTTATCTCATTTTAATGTGACTATTCCTGTGTCTTGTTTGTTGCAGATTTTTGAAAAGCCTGTGTTGGAATCTACACAAGCACATGGAGACTGATTTGGGCTTTACCATCGTCCTTGAGGACTTGTTTGTTGGTGGAAATCCACCATTGTGAGGCCCTACGAAGGTGAACGACGATTGCCCCATCAGTACACGGTTCTCCTTTTTAGGAGTCAGAGGAGAAGAAGAAAAATAAACGAGCAAGCGAAAAGATCTTCATGAGCGCCAGAAAATCTAGAGAGAAAACACACTGAGACACAAGGAGCAAAATGTGGACACTAAACATGACACGTGTCTCGATCCTATTTCTCCTCCACATACTTCTGGTTAGATGGGGTCAAGCAGCAGAAGACGACGTCACCCCTCGCCTCAGTTTCTCTTACAGTAAGTGCACAGAAAAACATGCACAACTCACTCTGCCCATTTACTGACTGGTATGTGACTATAAATAAAGGCTGGTTTAGAGTTGACTTAAGAGCTCTGAAGGAGCTACGGGCTGAAGACCCTGTCATCTCCCACAGACAGTAACACTTGCTGAAGTGTTGATAAACAGAAAGCAGATATGAAGGGCTGATTGGTTCATGCTGGGCTCCGGCGTGTTTGTATGGAGGTGGATTACTGCGTTTACAAAACCACTGTGCCACTGCAAACATAATGTGCAACATACACATGCATCTCCATGTCAGTCATCGAAGAACAACAAAGCGTCTATTTAAAACTTCTGAGTGGTCTCACTATTTTTCAACAGCATAATACGTCCCCTCTCGCTCATAATGATCCCTTAGCTGCGTCTCTAACATAACATCTGTCATGTTAAAGACAAACCACTTCCTCTCGCGTGAATCGCAGGCGATTTTGGGTGCGTCCATTCATGTTTTTGCAGGCTTTGGTGAATTGTAAAGGGAAGAGGCACAATGAGTCTGTAAACACAGTGCACTATGGCTTTATTAAGTTACTATGGTACTATTGATCGTGTTAGATGATGGTTTTCATCACTAAGGTACAAGTCTTTTGTGATGGAGAATGTTGACGCCTTTTAAGACAATAACGTGGTATTTGTTAAAGCAGTGGCATGCGACACATAGTTGTTTCTAATTTAATACATACAATGGCATGTTGTTTGGTTTGAAGTGTAAATGAGACTATTTATTTGTTGTTTCCAAGTCCACAAATCCTTCAAGTCATGGGCTTGCTGTGTTTGTCCTATGTGTCTTCATCATGTAGGACAAAGAGTTTAAGTCGGCCTATATTCACATCCACCTGCGCATCCTTTGCACATTTACTTCTCACCTTCAGTTAAGCTGGCTCAGGATGTGATGGGGTTATACTAAACCTACTAAACCTGCCTGAACATGTCTACTGCCTGTTTTGAGGGTCTACCTGCATAGAGGTCTGGTTCTCCTTCCAACATACAAAAGGAACATCTCATAAATCTCCTCTTCTCTTCTCTTCTCTTCTCTTCTCTTCTCTTCTCTTCTCTTCTCTTCTCTTCTCTTCTCATTTTGTCGTCTTGTCATCTTGATTCATCCAACCTGATCTCATGACGAAAACGTATCTGTGGGAACTTTTTCGCAAGACGTAGTTTCGTGACATATTCAGTGTGAAATGTCCACTGAGTGTTCGCTTTTTTCCCTCAGAACAGATGAACGTACATATGGTATGTTTTATGTGACATTGGTTTTGTAGGTGTCACCGCAGTTCTGACTTGAAACGTCCATTGAGTGGCGCTATAAGTCTAATGCGCCGTGATGTTTTAAAATAATGTACCATCTGCACCTAAACCTACCCAATAGTATAATATAGTAAGTGAACGTGATGTAAAAATGCAATTGCAAGCATGCAGTTTTAGCTTGTTTTTTATCTGTCATCTTTCAGCTCTTTCATCGTGAGTCATGTTTTTCACGTGATTTGTACCAAAGGATTCTGCATCCTAAGTCCAACTCCGTGCCGGCTGAGCTACCGAGCAAGGTTGTTATGCCCGGAAAGTGAAACATGGAGCTGTAATCATAACTGTGTACGAAAACAATTACAAGTGCTTGATGTTTTACCGCCTCTAGTGTTAATTTCTGTTGGAAACTGCAGTGATATGTACTTATTGGTACGTATTTCGCATCTTGCGAAAGTTCCCACAGGTACGTTTTTCGTCATGAGATCAGGTAGGATTCATCTTCATTCGTCTTTTCTTAATCTCTTCTCTTCTTGTTTTGTCCTGTCTTCCTTTCTTTCTCATTTTGTCTTGTTTTCTCTTGTTGTCTTGTCTTCTCATATTTTCATCTCTTCCTTTCTCGTTTTGTCTGATCTTCTCATTTTGTCTTATCATCTTGACTGTTCTTGTGTCTTCTCTTCTTATTTTGTGTTGTCCTCTCATCTTGACTCGACCTTTCTCTTCTCTTCTCTTTTTGGCACCTTTTATCTCTCTCCTTGTCTAATTAATTGTCTTCTGTTCTCATCTTGTCTTTACTTTTCATTGTCTTTTCTCATTTCATCTCTTCTTTTTCTTATGTCCTCATCTTGTCTTATTAATTGTCTTCTCTTCTAGCCTCATCTCTTTTCTTTGCCTCTCTTTACATCTCTTCTCACTTAATCTCTTCACTTTTCTTCTGGTCTTGTTTTGTCTCTTATCTCGTGTGTCCTTAGTACTCTCATCTCGTCTCTTCTCTATACTTTTTGTCTCGTCTCTTTTTAATATCTCTTCTCTTCATTTCTCCTCTTGTCTCATTTGTCATTCCTCAGTTCTTTCTACTGGCTAACCTTTTCTTGTAGCACTTTGTCCCTCCTGTCCTCTGCTGTTTGTTCTTGTGTTGTCCTCAGGATCATGCTGTATTGTAAGAAAGAATGCAGCTGTTCTTTTCACTGGTGTTTCTCTTCTGTCTGTCTAAAGCCACCAGGAATCCTGCTAATTCTCTTGTTTGAGTGTGTTCCGGTGTGTCTGTGTCTCTGAATACACTGTCACTCACCTTAATGGCAAATGTCATGCAGGTAAACCTGAACAAACACAAAGTTTCCAGGGCTGAATTCACTAAACATGAACATCTTGCGTCTTTTTACAAACCAATCATGGTCAAGTTTAACCAGCTGCTAAATGAAATGTGTAATATCTAAATTTGCCCAAAAATATAACTTGTGTTCAGCAGATATTCATGGACATTGCCTGATTTGCATAATTTCTTAGTGAACTGAAAATATGCAGACACTGTATCCAAATAAACAGCTATCAGAGAGTGCCGTTTATTCTTAGGGAATCAGTATTTTGTAATAGATTCTATATTTGGCGACACTTATAATAAACAAATGATTCTGTATTGTTTAAATGGCTCAAATTACTGCCAATGAACTGTTCAGTGTGTGGAGCACTAGTTAAATTCAGGAAACTGTTGTGGTTACACTGTGGACTCCATCCCACTGGTGAAAAGCCTCTGAAGTCTCTAAACCTGTACAGTGATGTAAAACACACTGCGCACATTTGAAGGGGGCCGTCCCGATATTCCAGTGGCACAAACATTTTTTTTCCATTTGCTGGCTTCCACCTTCCCTCCATTCTAATAAAGAACTAATCTGGCGTGAATAATGAATGGGGATGTGTGTGTGTTACAGTGTGAATGCTGGTCTGCTTCTCATTATGTGCCTATCAAGAAAGATCAAGGTTTGTAGGAGGAGAAACTACATCTGCTCAGCCTCTCTTCTTTTGTTCCTCTCTTTGATACACACTATGCTGCAGCGCTTAAAGCGCATTAGAAAGCTATTTAAAAAGACACCTATAAGCGGTTTACACTAGAGCTCTGTGCTTATCCAGCCATTTTCTCCTGGTAAAGCTGGGAAATGCATTTACAGAAGGTACAGAAAGAATCTCTTTGTTGTTGACTGGTCCACCACTGCTATTTATGAGTTATCAGTCCATTGTGTTTATCCTTGGTTTATGCACCTGTAATACTTCTTGATTTATTACCATAGCCTAAAATTGAAATGACTTATCCTCACTGTAATATATAGCATGCACATGGTATGGTGCTCAAGTTTTGTGCCGCGTTTGATTCTTTGTGGTTGGAGGTGATCAGGCATGTCTGAAGGAGCAGAGACCTGCATTATGTGTTAACCATGGAAGGTTTCCAAAATGTGCATCAAGTGGAAACAGTCCATTCATATCCAGCTGCATGCATCACGTAGCTTCTCAGGTGGCACATTGTAACATGAGAGGAAGGAATGTCTCTTGTTTACTTACTTAGAGATGTTGTTTTTTAACCCTACAACCAAAGCAACACATTAAAACCTATACACGCTGTTCCATGTGACACTGATTTGAACCTATCAAGGTAGTTTATTTAGTGCTGTCAAATTAACATGTCAGTTTAGTGAAGTTCAATAAAAAAATGCAGTAAAAGGAAATATTGGAAATGTTCGTCCAGGACCAGGATGCATATTTTCTATTTAAATTCAAAAGAATTGAAATTAAAAGAAATTACTTTTAGGGTCAACTAGAAAAGCAAAGTTTAGTCAAAAGTTTTGCAAACATTTAAAGAAGCCTTGAACTTTGAAAGTTTATTGGATGGACTGAATTTAATATATAATTTGGCATATAATGTAATTAATTTGGCCTGTTTTTATGTCAATCAGTGCTGTGCTAACCAGACTTCAGCCAATTTGAGTATGACATGAAGGAATTTTACAGACTGCTGTGTGCTGCAAAATAGACTCCACTCATTTTCAATGCGCTTCCACTGTGATTGAATTGATCTTGGCACGACTAGAGTATATTAGAGCCACATTGTTAAATGCTGCTAAGTTTTACCAATAAATCAGACCTGTCAGACCCATCAGTCAAAAACAAGAACACAGGCTCCTACACCCACAAATATAAGTGTTTGTGATTCCTTGATCGCTGTAACCGCATCCTGCATTTATTTATTTGTTTACTGGCACCTCCCTCATGTTACCATGGTGTCCCAAAAGCTATCCCAAAACTGGACCATCCTGTACAGTTAGATATCATACAGTTAGTAACTTCTGTAAGCTGCAGGTTTGTGTAAAAGTGTTGTTGTTTCATAGGGAAAGTTTACTCAGCCTTTATTTCCAAGTAAATGTTACCACACGACTCATGAAAACCCTAATTACACCTTGTGAATTCATTAGACGCACATTTTGATCGAACCTTTAACTGCAGCACTTGGCGTCATGCACATTCATCCTCTTTAGTTTAGTTTTAGAGGCCCCCTCTGTTTAAACCGGGTGTGTTTATGTGGGTTCTACTCACCAAACTCATGTTTGACCTACCCAGAATTCCAGCGGTCACCATGGTGTCTGTGCAAGCTGCCACTTCTGTACTTCTCATGCTAACAAGAGAGATGTTGTGCCAGTTCACTAGACAAACACTAAACCCCTCTCCTGAACGTCTCTACAGATTATACTTGACGTCTTAATGTTTTCTGTTTCCGCCTCTCTTGTCCTTCCCGTGACTTCGAACTGCTCTTTTATTATATCATCTGTTTTTCAATATTTCATGCTGAGTTTTCTAAGTTTGGAACAGGGAGACCCGGCCACGCACGCAGGTGGAAGAGAACAGAATGTTTCTTAAGTGTAAACTGAGTGTTGCGTCATTCCTTTCTCCTCCTCTGGAGAAGCTCAACAGTCATTTCTCATCAACATGGGGCATTAATGAAAACAGAGCAGTGTGAGAAGGAGCCGTCATTTCCCTTTTGGGAAAGCGGTTTGTCCTTAAAGGGGAAAGACACTAGAGCACACTGTAAAAGATCCTACATATTCCCAGGAGCACTTTGCTGACCACTTCCTTTGGAAGGAAGGGAGCAGCTGAGAACAACATCAAACGCAATTTTATAATTGCATATAACATATTGGGTTTTTATAATATTATATCAAACATTATGCCATAAATGTGTTTGAACATAGACTGTATTCAAAAGTTTAGGGTCACAAGGTTGTTTTATGTATTTAAAGTCTCTTATGCTCCCTGCATGTAAAAGTAGGCTAACAGTAAAAACAGTAATATTGTGAAATATTACAATATAAAAGAGCTGTTTTCTATATTAATATATTTTAATATGTAATTTCTTTCTGTGATGGCTAAACTGAATTTTCAGCTGCCATTACTCCAGTCTTCAGTGTCACGTGATCCTTCAGAAATAATTCTAATATGCTGATTTGGTGCTCAAGAAACTTCCATAAACGTATCTAATGTTAACTTATCTAATGTTAAAGAATGAGAATGAAAATTTGTCATTAATTACTCACCCTTATGTCGTTCCAAACCCATAAGACCTTTGTTCATCTTCGGAACACAAATTAAGGTATTTTTGATGAAATCTGAGAGCTTTCTGACCCTTCATGGACAGCAAAGCAACTGAAACATTCAAGGTCCAGAAAGGTAGTAAGGACATCGTTAAAATAGTCCATGTGACATCAGTGGTTCAACCGTAATTTTACGAAGCTACGAGAATATGTTTTGTCCGCAAACAAAAAAAACAAGATTAACAGATCAGCTAGTTGGTGGATCAATATTTATTTAAGTAAATGGCTCCCAATACCCTACGCAGCATCAGCAGTCTTTGCTTTTTCCGGCAATTTCAGCAGTGCTGAAGCTGTTCTCCATATATTAATTCTCCATATATTAATGGAGGGTGTGTGAGTGAAGAGAACATCCACACAGCTGAGATGAGCATGCATTTGTTTTTGCCAGATTCATGTGGTTTGCATTGTCATAAAAACAGTGCAAAAGCAGACATGTTCCACTCAGTTTTAGTTTTTGGCAGCCTTTGGGCAAGAATTTTCATTTCAGGGTGGTTAGGAAAGATTTTAACTTGTATATCAACACTTTAAATGAACTCATATGGCTTCAGAACCAATACAGTTTGCTTATAATGTCTTTTGTGAATGCAGCACGATCCAGTTTCATTTTTGCGTAATCTCAAATATACAAATAGTACAGTTTACTATATTAATGTTATTAAAATCACTGTCACACTCAGCTACAGTGGGATGCACACTTCTCTGATCACTGTGTATATAGAATGTTTACTTGACACAGTTAACCAGCATTCAAAGAAGATAAACAAAGCTAAAGAACAATTCAAATACATTTACATGCTTAATAAAAATACCCTGCAATTGTACTTTTGGTATACTAAACTGGTATACTTAAATTCTGCTAAATTAGAACAACTAATTTTGTACTTAATGCACTTTAATTGTGTGGAAGTAGTGCTAAAGTCCAACTAAAGATATATAAAGTATATTCGATTGTGCTAAAGTGGAACTATTGCAAGTATACTTCACGTACACTTGAAATATATTGCATTTAAAGATAATACAATCCTCATCAATAGTGACATTAAAACACATTTTAGGTTTAATATTAAGAACTACTATACTTAGTATGAAATAAAAGTATTTTAATTACTTTTTAGGTACAATGGTTAACATTAGTTAACTATCCAAGTATTTAAGTTCAAGTATCAGACAAGGTATAGAGCTAAATTCATTCTGTTTAGGGTCTAACAAAGCCCAGTAAAAAGAGAAGAAATAGATTTTGAAGGAGTGTTGTAGGAATGTCCCACTAGGGGATCTGCAGGCTGTTAGATGATATTGAGATATTTCTGTTTCGGATGCACTTAGCAAACCCCAGCGGTTCAACATGCCTTTTTATTTGCTCTGTATATTGACCTTTGTGTTTTTTGTACTTAATACGAGAGCTGAAGCCTTATATTAAAAACAAGAGTACAGGATGACATTTTTAAAGTCTAGAGTATGTGTCCTAGTTCTAAATTCACAAAGCTAATCTGATGTTGATCTGGGAAAGTGAATTACGTCAGATTTGCTCCAACAAGAAAACCATTAAGATTATGATTGCGGTTGTGAATACGGCTCCAGCTTCCATCGCTCATTTGTTCACCTTGACCCATGAAGAACTGTTTTTTTTCTACCATCACCATAAAGCGCAGGATTTCAAATTTATAGCATGTTCCTCGAACAAATGGATCTCTGTGTTCCTGTAAATGTTCCTGAAAAACTTGTCATCATAATTCTTAAGCACTGTTTACAACGAAGCAATTGAAGAGAGCATTTTTCCAGATTGTTTTTCCCAACATCAAAAGCAGCTTCAACAGTCAGCACTTTGTCATTAAGGCAACAGGGGGCTTGTCATTCCCCTGACACCTGGAGATGACGTCAGTTCTCCTTCAGCGCATACATTGTTTACCTGGCGCACAGGAAGGTGAGAAATAATGCAAACGTGACTGGTTTAGTGACGCTAAACACTAGGTTTACAGTTTGGGATTTGGTAAATAGCTTTGCCGTTTAATAGCACAACATTACCAGCTGTACAGTTTGATTTGTGTAGAATTGTTATAGGCATTTAACTTCTGAGCGTTTTCCTCTGAAAGCTCAAATCATCAGATACACTGTTTACTTAAATGAGCCGTCTGCTGAGGCCTAAACAAAACAGAGCTTTGATCTTTCACACTGACGGCCAGATTGCCTCACGCAGTCGCTCTTTTCGACGAGATGCTCTGTGTCTCTAATTAACTTCGGGCATGTACTGTTAGAGCAGCCGTAGGGAATTCCGCTCTGAAAACCGAACATGGAAGTGTTCCCTAAAAGCCTGCATAATTAATTTCTGTCTAAATGGATTAGAAAGCAAAGCGCTGCGGATATGGCAATCCATTTAGTAGTGGCTTTCTCCAAAAAAAATGACATGTAATTGCATAATGGCAGTAATGATCTCATTCCTCACAAAGAATCTAGCAGTGTCTCATAATATAATAGCTAGATCAAGATATGAGAGACTTTGAAGATTGAGGGTCAACAAGACAAGGACGTACAAGTTATATGTTGTACCGCTGTAGCACAATAACCTCATAAGTACCTCTTTCTCTTGTTGACACTCTTAGCCCTCTTTCCCCATGAGTGGGAACAGGATAAGCTTTTTTCCCAGAATGCATCAGTTCAGTTTGGAGGAAGCGAATGGCAGCTGTCGTCATGGAATTGCCCTATGGGAGCTGACCTCAGTCAATTCAAACAATAATACCACAGACTCATTGAGAGAGAGACCGTATTGTCTGTGGGGGGATTGCTAATGTTTCAAGACATGGGAATCGATGAGCAGGGCATCAGAAATGTGGGGTTGGACGGGGTCATTCCGTCACCCTTATACAAGCTTATTTAAAGTTACTGTAGTTCTTTTGCAGTTCATGGAACTGCATTCCATGTCATCCTTAAATCAGTTTTGTTTGTTACAGTTCGTTTTCAGCGGAGCAGCTCTTTCGTAATCACACCTTTTTAAAACCGCGTAAGTGGTTACAGACAGAGATCTCGAGCATAACATGTGCGAACACAACAACCAAAACAGCCCGATATTGCCAAAGACCTTGCTTATTTGAGGTGATCTGCGTTTAATTAGTGCTGGACGTGGGCAGGTGTTTATACAACTCTGTATACATTTTATAGCTCGTGTTGCAGCATGTTAGTCATTAACTGGATGTGTATAAATCCCTTTAAATCACAACATACAATGACCAAGACAATGCAACAATAAATAACTATTGGTGCTTGCATTACTATTACAATTCATCATACTTAAGCCGACTTTTCACTATCTATGAAAAATGACAAACTGGAAGTCATTCATTTCCAATGGAGAGCAGTATAGGAGTTGTGCGGAGTTCAGACCATATGCGCATGCATATGAACTTTTGTTTTATTAGAATTAAAATCACGAGCATGAAGTGGAAATGTACAATATTTTTGCAGTAAAACGTCAACTTCAAACATTATTCAAACATTCATTCATTATTCATTACTTTTTAAAATTTTGAATTAGCAAAGTGTAAAATATTAAAATATTTTACTATTATAGCTTTTAATTCATATTAACATTTGAATATAAACCTTATATTAAATCAGTGTTTTATTATTAATACTTTAATGTTATTTTTCATTAGGGGTGTATCCGTACATTTGTACTGAAAACTTTGGTACCGGCCTTTTGGTTCAAATACAGCGTTCTTTTAACCACTGCACGAGTGGAACTTCATTGGAAATTTCCAGTTTAATATACTGCTACTTTTGATGAGAAACAAAGTCTCATCTTTCAGATTATGTCCATTTTTTTCAGGAAATTCAAACAATAAATGCCGTTGCGCGAATGAGCATGATAATTGCTTCCTTTTTACTATTAGTTTGAATGTGAAATAAACATAAATGAACATCTCATGCCTCATGTAATCATTCAAATAGCATTTCAACCGTGGAAATACGTCAATAAAACAGCATTCCATTTACCTCAGGCAAGTCATCAGCGTCCACAGCTCATTAGTTCGCTAGAGAAGCAAAGTCTAAAGAAGAGCATTTTGCAAAATATTAGACTACATACCAATTATATTTTACTTTACCTGTTAGTGATGTCTTAATTATTTAATGTATGTTTAAATAAATCTGTTATAAAACAAGTTATGGCAGCCACTGTGTAAATGAATATATTTAAACAACAAATAGAAATTTTTATAATTTAGAAGTTAAAACTGCATTATGTTCAATTTATATGTTTGCATACAAGTTTTTTTTAGTTGAGTGTTGAATATTATATTTAAAAATAAATAGTAATTAAATTTAAGTTTGGGCTCTGCTGTTAATTGTAACCTTATAGTAATGTAAAAGGGCTCACTATTGTTTAGAGCATAAGCTGAAGTAGATTTTTATCCCTAAGAAAATTGTAATTATAATAGATTTTATTTAAAGAAAGAGCAATTTTTCAGTTAAACACTGTTAAAAAAATGAACATTTTTAGTTTTAGTTTTCTCCCCTGCTGTATTGAAACCATACCGAACCGTGACGTCAAAACCGAGGTACGTACCGAACCATCATGTTTGTGAACCGTTACACCCCTAGTATTTATAATAATGATGTTAATTAAAAGCATTCATATTCAGTGATTCATTTGTGCCTTTTAACTTGGAACTGTCTTTTTTTATATTATAAAAAATATATAAATATATATTATTTATAATTTATATTATTTATAAATCATTATACTTACTAATATATACTGTTAAGTAACACTTACTGTAATAGCTGAAACACAACCCACTGTCATCATTTGAATTTTACAGTAAAGCGTTCAGTAAAACATTCACATGTGATTTTCCCCTAATGGGGCACAATTATTTGCCTCATTGTGTGAGCTACAGGGAAAACGCTCCAGCAGTGGCACGCTGGAGAATAATTGGGGGAACGGTTTCTGCCTGTGTAAATCCCACTTAAGCCCTGTTTGGTTGCAGCTATTGCCCTTTGTCCTTGTCTGGCTAAATCGCCATTAAATTTCTCCCCAAACCCTCTGAAATGAATGGTGCTGGTGTTGAGTGGTGCCCTGTTTCATCCTGTAATCAGAGAGAGGGGAAATACGAGATACACAGAGGCAGAGACCCCAGTAGCATGCCATTAATGTGCTGTGTTGATCCTCTCCTGCGGTTTAGCAGACTGGATTCGGTTGTAATAAGGCCTCCTGGTTGAGGGCTGATGCCCTATTATTACCGCATTGTCTCCCCCGGGGTTCAGGAAGCGAGCGCACAGACCCTCTGCAGCAGCTCCCAGAGACACGGCTGTTTTTAGAGTCTTACCTCAGCTCAAAGTCACCCATGGGAGCATAATCACTGTAATGATTACATGCTCTCTAAGACCTACCAGAAGTGGATGTTTTGCAAGGATTCTGTAAATCAAGTAAATCAATAGCACAGCTTGTATGCCATGATAGCTTTAACATTTATACCCAATGACATTGTTTTTTATATGATATTGGTGATATTTATGCGTGTTTTTCTGAAATGAAATCAACAACCTGTACTTTAGATAACAGTATGTGCAATTTATAGTCACTAAAAGAAAATTGTATATTTTTTTGGGACAAGTGAAGTAACATTAATTTCATTTCATTTCATTTATTTTATTACTCATCTCTGCATATTAAACTGAGATAGGAGGAAGTATTTGGCATGGAAAAAAAATATGTGTTCATGTTTTTTTTTTTTAAGATTTCCTGAATACTCTTGTATTTTATTTTAATTTTATGTTTTTTTAAAAAAAAAATTTCTCTGTATAATAAACTGAAATAGGAGGAAGTATCTGACACATTAAAAATGTCAGTTTACGTTTAAACATTATACTTTTTGTTCATTTTATTTTATTTTATTTTATTTTATTTTATTTTATTACTCATCTCTGCATATTAAACTATATGCTATATTAAAATATATGTTCATGTTTTTTTTAAGATTTCCTGAATACTCCTGTTTTTTATTTTATTTTATTTTATTTTATTTTATTTTATTTTATTATTACCCATCTCTGCATATTAAACTGAGATAGGAGGAAGTATTTGGCATGGAAAAAATATATGTTCATTTTTTTTTAAGATTTCCTGAATACTCCTGTATTTAATTTAATTTAATTTAATTTTTTTTTTTTTGATTACTCATCTCTGCATATTAAACTGAGATAGGATGAAGTATTTGGCATGGAAAAAATATATGTTCATGGTTTTTTTAAGATTTCCTGAATACTCCTGTATTTTATTTTATTTTATTTTTTGTTTTGTTTTGTTTTGTTTTTGTTTTGTTTTGTCTCTGCCTATTAAACTGGAATAGGAGGAAGTATGTGACACAGAAAGAAAAAATGTCAGTTCTTTTTTTTTGGCTCTCATTTTTGTGTATGTTGGACTGAAAGACAAGTGTGATTCAACCATTAAGCCAATGACAGATGAGAAGAACATTTTGTCATCTGCCATGTAGTGATGAAGTTTGTATTTACAGCCTGTTGACATCGATTCGACATGCGTCTTAAGACCAGAGGACCTGCTATCTTGGAATGATATCACTGTAGCATGGGAGTACTGCTTTGTTCTGCTAGTCTATGGAGAGACGAGATGAAAGCGTGTTTCCACACATTTCATTTTACACAATGTCTGAATCACCACCAAATTCTCAAGTGGCTCGTCTGAAGTCATAAAAAAGCCACGCTAAAGTATTCTGAAGGGAATTTCAGCCACAATGCCCTTAACCCTCTTAACAAACACCCCCTACTGGTAGGAAAGACACTGCTTCTTATTGAAGCCACTGTCATGGAAACAGAGAAACAGCCTGCAGGAGCTGCCATGATAATGATGCAGTGCAGTATCTCTGATTAAGAGATGAACATCTGTCTCCAAGCTATATGTGACCACACAAATGCTCATTCAACATGGATTCAGACACTTTTTGTGGCTGTAACAGGTTTTAGCTTTCTCACTGCCAGCCAGTAGAAAACATATGACACTATCATGCAGTGGTTCTCAACTAACCCAAAAGTGAATCCCAGGTTTGTTCAGGGGTAAAATAAAATAAAAAATAAAATAAAATAATTGTGAATTTAGGATAGCAAAACAAAAGTCCTCATACACATGATCATTAAAAAGTATGCAAAGTAAAAGAGAATATGACCCGACCCAGACTACATTACACAGTAGTTAATCTGACGAGAGAATACAATTATTTTTTTCTTAAGGTATTTTTATTCATTTTTGTACAATACTATTATACAAAGCTACAATGTAAAATCTGTGTCTTGATGAAAATCCAACTGAAAAGCACGATCACATGCTTTTGCACATTTATCATATTTCCAGTAGTAAATCTTTTTGGCTTGGTTTTGCTGACATTCTTCCCTTTCCCCTCTCTTTTTTCCATATCTGCTCATAGATGCAAACGAGAGGTCGGCCAAGAGATTTTCACCCAATGGAGTCTTCAATTACACTTCTCTGCTCCTCAGTAAAGAGGATAACATGCTGTACGTTGGCGCTCGAGAGACTCTCTTCGCACTCAATATCACCGATATCAGCAGAATACAGCTGCAGCGTAATGTGAGTATGTCTGTGTTTTATTTTGGAGGACGTATAAGCATGTGCATTAGTCTGTAATATGGACATTAGTAAACGAGAGTGGAATATCATTAATGTTGGGTATAGACATCACTTAAACACACCCATGAGTTTTGTACACATATAAGAGTGAATACAGCTAAAGTGACAATTTGTCATTGGTATCACTGGTAAAAATATGATCCAAATGGCTAAAACCTAAATGCAACGTACCTCTGGGAACTTTTTCCCAAGATGCAAAATACGCACCGCCATGTAAGTTTTGTGATATATTCGATGAAATGTCCACTGGGTGGTGCTAAAAGAGTGTTCGTTTTTTCCCCCAGAACAGATGAATGCATATGGTACATTTTATGTGACGTTGGTTTTGCAGGTGTCACCACAGTTCTGACTTGAAATGTCCGTTGAGTGGCGCTATAACTGTAATGCTTCGTGACGTTTTAAAATAATGTACCATCTGCACTACACCTAAACCTACCCGATAGTAAGAACAAAAGCAAATGTGACGTAAAAACGCAATCGCAAGCATGCCATTTTAGCTTGTTTTTCGATCTCTCTTCTTTCAGCTCTTTCATCGTGAGTCCAGAAAGCGAAATATTTGGAGCTGTAATCATAACTGTGTACGAAAACGATTACAAATGCTCACTGTTTTACCTCCTCTAGTGTTCATTTCTGTTGGAAACTGCAGTGATATGTACTTATTGGTACGTATTTCACATCTTGTGGAAAAGTTCCCACAGGTACATTTTCGTCATGAGATCAGGTAGCCTAAATGATTGATCTGGAGTTCAGTAACTCATCAATACAGCTCACTTGAACAGTTCACTGGAGTGAATGATTAACAATGAGTTAAATTTGATTTGTTCATCACATAAAACTATCGTATGATTTCAGAATACTTGAAATATAGTGCAAAAGTCAGTAAGGTACTTTCTGATACTTTAATTGGTCTTTTGTGTCCTTCTTGAAGCTTGGAAGCTTTAGTTTCCATTCATTGTAAGTGTCCTACTTTACCAGTTGTCCCACTTTCCCCTGTATTTTTGCAAGGTATTACTCTATTATATTTTTCAACGAATTAAAGGGATAGTTTACCCAAAAATGAAAATTTTGTCATCATTTGAGTTTATTTCTTATGTTGAACATAAAGATATTTTGAAGAATGCTGGTAATCAAACAATTGATGGTCCTCATTGACTTCCATATTATTTCTTTCCCTACAATGGAAGTCAATGGGGACCAACAACTGTTTGGTTCTTCATAATTCTTCAAAATATCTTCTTCTGTGTTCAACATAAGACAGAAATTCATACAGGTTTGGAACTACATGAGGGTGAGTAAATGATGACAAAATTTTCATTTTTGGGTGAACTATTCCTTTAACTTTTTAAGTCATAAATAGACTTTCACAGTTCACTGCAAATATTCTGCATTGTTTGATTCATTCTGAACATTAAAGAAAGGCGAGACTGCAATATGTTACAGCCAACTCACTGTGACTCACTGTAGGCCTACTCATGTCCGTGTTAATGCATCATGTTACTGTAAATGCACACTTTAATGTAACTGCAGCTTGCGATTTTCACTTTTTCAGTTAACATGGAGTACACCACAGAGAAAGAGAGAGGAGTGCAGTTTCAAAGGGAAAGATTTACAGGTGAGTGAAAGAGATATTCATCAAACCAAGTGGAGAGATTCCACGTCGATTCATATACCTCAAGTAAGAAGTCGGACTGTGCTAAATTTGAATCCGAGAAACTGCCTGTACGTCACACTACTTTGAGTTCGTTGGACCTGTTATTGCTTTGACACGTCCACACTGTAATTTCCCTGAAAGCTTGACACTGCATAAGGGCTGTTATTAGATTAATAATCCGCATGCCTAATTTGCTGCCAGATTGATTTGTCCTGGGAGCCAGGTTTGGATGGATGTTGGGACCCTGATGAAGACGCAGTAATAACTGCTGTTTCTTGAGACTGATGACACACAGCTGCCAGAAACCTCTCCCAGACTATTACAGAGGATTTAGATCAAACCTAGTGATGTGAAAACAAGTTCTGAGACCCAGCCAGGCAACACTTGTGCACACAACCTGGTGCTTGCTTTGAACATTTGCCTTTATATAACGTTTAACTGTTTGTGTGTATTAGTTTTGTATTTTGGAAAATTAATTTGAACGATTATCATACCTTCACCCATAAAAGAAATATCTGTCATCATTTACTCATTACAGTTCATTTACATTTGTTGTTCCAAACCTGTTTGACTGTGTTTCCCCTCTGGAATACAAAAGAAGATATTTTGAAGAGTGCTGAAAAACAAATAACATTGGAACCCAATTGACTTCTATTGTATGTGGAAAAAAAATACTGAGACATTTCTAAAAATATCTTCTTTTATTTACCACTAAAGAAGAAAGGTCAAATAGGTTTGGAACAACATGAAGTTGAGTAAACGAAGACAAAATTTCATTTTTGAGTGAACTATCCGTTTAAACGCTGCATCTGAAACTTTTTATATCATCATCTATATGTAGTTTCATTTTTTTTTTCATTTTCAAAATATATTTTAAAAAGTCAGTTGTATTAGCAATTAGTTCACTTCCATTCTGTTTGTTAAAGGCTGGTTAGAAGTCATGTAATTTATTGTGATTATTTCTGTTAAGAGCCGTAGTTTTTAACAGTAATAAATAAATAAAAGCAAATCAGCAAAAAAATGTAAGGGAAAAGCATGTTCATATTTAACTCCTTATGTTGCAACCTACAATTTAAAGTATTCATGTTATATCTTTCTAGAGAGTTTTTCCTTGCCAGTGTTGTTTAATTGAAATAATAATAATAATAATAATAATAATAAATTACACTTTTTACACTATTCTACACTATTTTCACAAACAGTGCAAATGAGTCTTTATATATTGATGAAAATATACAGCTGGCTTTTCATTTTATCATCAAAAGGACCATCAAAAAGTTTAGGACTCCAAATAAGCTAATGGTGCATCAAGGCTCTGCACTTTAGTAACTGTCACATCATGTCTTAAATTGTTATCTGTCTCTCCCTCTCTTATGCATTTCTGTTTTTCATTCCAGACTGACTGCTTCAATTACATCAAGATTTTGCTGCGTGTGAACAGCACTCACCTGTACGTGTGTGGAACTTATGCTTTCAGCCCTATCTGCGCATACATCGTAAGTAGTGTTTCATTTGTTCTATTGTCCTGCAGGATTTCACCACCTCCCTCCATGCTTTTAACAGGCTGCAGGGGAGGAATTAATTATCCATGTAATTTACTCAGTCAATCAAAATGTCCTCAGAAATACACACTTCCGCTCTCCCTAAGGGTAGATGCTGCTCGGATGAGAAATTATTATGGCCCTGCACTTTACTTAGACCCTTCACTCTAGAGACTATGCTTGGATCTGGCTGTGCATTCGAGGGGTCGACACTGACCACTAAAACTGAAGCTTTAGGATAGTGTACTTTGCCTACACAAGCTGATTCTGTGACAGCTGTCCCCTGAAATGGTTTGCAGATGTATATTTTACCTTTATGTCCCTATAAAGACACAAGCAAAAAGAACCAGAGTGTGTACAGCTACAAATCTTTCCAAACATCCTTTTTATCAGTATCCTTGGCCCACACAGAGTCGATAGTACACACATCATCCTTTCACTTTGAGTGCGTTCATCCTGTTCTTACCATCTCTTCAGACTTATCTCAATAACATGACATTCTGTTCAGTCCTTTGTTTAGATCTACACAGGAACTGAGCAGTCAGGACAGCTGATACAAGAGATTATTAACAAGAATGTCCCTGTTTTCTTTTTTTTTTTTTTTTTCTCTCTAGAACACGTCTGATTTTTCCCTGGTGCGCAACGAAATAGGAGAAATAGTCACCGAAGATGGTCGTAGCCGGTGCCCTTTCAACCCTGAATATAAGTCCACGGCCATCATGGCTGGTAAGTGCCACAAAATCTGGTGTAATTTACTGTGTTGGCAACACTCTTCTGATATGCATTATTAATGTCTGTTGGTTTGAAATGATGGTTTTACAGATGGAGAACTGTATGCTGGCACAGTCAGTAACTTCCAAGGGAATGAACCCATCATTTACAAAAGCCTTGGCCAGGGCACAGCCTTAAAAACTGAAAACTCACTGAACTGGCTTCAAGGTAAAAGCCATATCCTCTACCATCCTGCTCTTAATAGGACTGATTCACTAACAATGGCAGCATTTTTGTGCATGGTATTTGAGCGCAAAAAATTGCACATTAATCACCTGCTACAGTTTAACCAGGTGCTAACATCCTTTAGGAGGTTTCCCTGACCATTGTCACTTACTGTATATTCAGGGTTAAGAGCAATATTTATTGTGAAAAGTGATATAAAATGCATTTGATTGAATGGAATATCTTCTCAGCTCGATATATCTAATGTTACTCTACCAGTGTGGTACACAGTCAACTCAACTTTATTTAGTATTATTTATATACTATTATAGTATTTATTTTTTTCAGTTTTTATCTTTATTTTGTTTAAGAAACTTTGTTCTTTTGTCATTTTTATATTTCATTATAGCTTTAATTAATTCTTTAAATGTTTTATTTTTGAAAATTTAATTTCAACTTGCCAAGGCAACACTTCTAACCTTTAAGGGTTTTTTTATATGAAGTTTTTATCTAATTATTTTATTTTATTTTATTAAGTTTTTATTTCAGTTACCAATATTTAAGGAGGATTAAAAGACTGTAAGATTAAAAGAAAGAAAGTAAGTCATACAGGTTTGGAACAACATTACATGGAGTAAATGACCACAATTTATTTTTGTTGAACTATCCCTTTAAGTAATTGAGGCGCTAACGCAAACAGCATGAAAGTAAATGGCTCTATCAGCGGGCACAATTCCACCCATTCTGTTCCCTTTAGGGACTCAACTCCCCTGAATTTACCACTGAGAGGCAATTTTGGCACAGCAGAGAATTATTCATGTAAAGCAAGACTACAGAGAACAAAACAAATCAATTTAGCGTCAGTTTACACAGTCGAACCCTTCTCACTTTACTAAAGAGTACTGAGTAATAGCTTAATATTTTGCCATAAGTGGCAAAGTTGATGAAAGACACATGCAAAATCAATACTAAGCACTTTGGTAGTGTAACAAAAGATTATATCAGTATCAGTAATTACAACTAAAAGTTGTCATGTAAAAGGGGTTTCAGGTGGAGCAGTGGCTATATTTGAGACATAAAGTCAACATTACTTACAAACGCTGCTGTCTCTGTGTATGTTCCATGGCGTGGATTGACACTTGTTTTTATTTCTCCAACAGACCCTGCTTTTGTGGGCTCAGCCTACATTCAGGAGAGTTTGCCCAAAGGCAACGCAGTCGGCGATGATGATAAGATTTACTTTTTCTTCAGCGAAGCGGGAAAGGAGTTTGATTTCTTCGACAACACCATTGTGTCACGCATCGCTCGCGTGTGTAAGGTGAGGGACAGTTTGGTGTAAACACAATGTCGAAGGGTTGTATGAGGGCTATTCCCCCTACAGCAATAATCCAACTACATACATGTACAGACACAACATTTATACAAATGAAGTGTAAAGAATACATGCCAGTGGAAAGGAATACATGCCAGTATGCTTGTGCATGTTAATATTGGTGCACAAATGTGGGATATAGTGTGTGGACCGCATGATGGATACTATCTGTCACACTGAGGTGAGAGAGGTCTGCTGCCTTTCAGAGAGATTAGAAGGTTTGTGTTTTAAAGATGCATTCGTCAATGCAGAACACTCCCTTTTTATGGTTCACCTCGAATTCTTATCGCTGCTCAGCAAATATTAGCATTCATCCGTCAAGTTCAGGGGCAGCTGAAAATGCACATTACATACAAAACACACACTTTTCCTCACAGTTCATCCAAAGAGGTCAATACTACCTGTAGAAAACTATCCTGTGGGTGCATCCAGGTATTTTCGAGCCAATCATCTAAGCTGTAAATGCTATGTGACAGGAGCTGCGGGAAAATTAGTCTATAACAACACTAAATAGCCAATGACTGTGCAAAGTCCCAAACTCTTCACTGATGAATAAAGAGGGAAAAGAGCTACTTTAATATATTATATAACAGTTAGTCCAACAGCACTGGAATTTTTCACTGTTTGTATTTCTCTGCTTGACTAAATAGTGATTGCAGACTGTCTTTATGAGGGAGTCATTTAATCATTCACTCAAAAGATTTGTTCACTGATCCATTCGGGAACAAAGCAAGTGAATTTCTTTTCACTAAATTGTTGACTCAACCAGTTTGTTCAAACCACTGATTCATTCAGTGACTCTCTTTATGAGCGAGTCATTGAGTCATTGACTCAACTGATTTGTTTAAACTGAGTCATTCAGTAACAAAACATGTGTCTCGCTTTATGAGTAAGTCATTGAATCATTGCCTCAACCAATTTGTCGATTTATCCAAAAATGAAATAAGCACCAATGAGTGAGTCATTGAATCATTCACTCAAACAATTAGTTCTAACCATACTGCTCTGAGACACCTGACAGTTATTTCAGCAACTCTGAATACAAGTCCACAGCCATCATGGCTGGTACCTGCCATAAAAATTGGTGTAATGTATTGTATGTGTGCAACACTCTTTTCCGACTTGCTTGGTTAATATCTGTTGGTTTGAAATGATGGTTTAAAAGATGGAGAACTGTATGCCGGCACAGTCAGTAACTTCCAAGGGAATGAACCCATCATTTACAAAAGCCTTGGCCAGGGCACAGCCTTAAAGACTGAAAACTCACTGAGCTGAATTTTTGACTCAACCAGTTTGTTCAAACCACTGATTCATTCAATGACTCTCTTTATGAGCGAGTCATTGAGTCATTGACTCAGCTGACTTGTTTAAACTGAGTCATTCAGTAACAAAAGAAGTGCCTCGCTTTATGAGTAAGTCATTGAATCATTGCATCAACCAATTTGCTCGAACATCTGATTTATCCAAGGATGAAATAAGCACTGGTGAGTGAGTCATTGAATCATTCATTCAAACAATTAGTTCTAACCATACTGCTCTGTCAATCATACTGTTGGTCTGAATATCAGTATTGCTGTGTTATATGGTCCTTGCAAAATAATCTATTTAGTCAAAATACACAAATAATTTTAAATGGCCGTCAGTGGAGAAAAATGCTTTTGAGGTACAGAAGTGTAGTTATGGTATCTACAAGCAGGGTAATGGTGCTATGCTAACATTGACCCCTTGGTATTTTCAAACAGTGATGACGGTGATGAATAGAAACCTTCAGCGATTGCCATGTAGCTCATTCAAATAGGCTTTTAAAACCAGCTTCACTAAGGATAATTAACTAATGGTTTCCGTTTTCACACCAGCTAATTCACCAAGTGGCAGCCGATAGAAGGTTCACGCTCTCCTGTCTCCCTGCCTTGTAATATGGATTATCACACAGGCTGCATGAAATGCCTCCTGACAGTTAAATGGTTGCCATGCCAGGGGAATGTGGCCTGCTTATTTGCATCCAGTACCTTAAACATTATCCCAGGTTCCCTTTTTAGCATGCCCCATATTCCTCATCCAGATCCACTGGAGCCCAGCCACGAGGAAGGGAATGAAATGATTATGTTTATAGGCTGCATTTTCTTGGTATTGCACCTTATCTGCTCTCATATAGTAAACAAATGTAATGATTCCTGCAAAGCACATTAGTAGACTTAATTGTCGTACATTCTGTGATGTGACACGCTTACGGGCCAATGCATGAGTCCTTTCCTATCACATCTTTGACTTTTCTGAAATTTAATTTCCTTTGCTTATGCTCTTCGTCTCAAAGCAGCGCATTTGTGCACAAAGAGTGATCTGAATCTTAAGAGAGTCTTGGGTTAAAGAACTGACCCTGTCTGTTCTGAACGGTGCATGAGCTGAGTGAAACATCTGCAAGATTCATTTGCCTTCTCATCTTGCTTTTGAAGTCAGAGAATGATTTCAGTTCCACTGTGCTCTCTATAGTTTGGTTTCTTATATGGATATTGGTGCACTTTTGCACTGATGACCATGTCAAATTCCAGTGGAAACTATGATGCATGTAAGACTATCCATTTACGTACTGCAACAGTTCCTTATTGTTTTAAGATTCATTCTGAATAGCGCCTGGGGTTTGCGTTTGAAAGCGTACCATATCATTTACACTCAGAATGACAATGAGACAATGAGTAGAAGCTGTAATCCTCTCATTTCAAATTTAAAATGAATGGCATATGTGGAAGCTGCATATATGGCAGCTCAGTTCCTTCTGAGCAGTTTAAAGTTTTTAAAGGTACTAAAGGTACTATATATATATATATATATATATATATATATATAGGCACACATTCATGGATTATAGGCCCTTTCACACCAAAAGTTTTAAAAATCATTCTTATTCTCTGAGAATAAGGATGTTCACACACCTATACACAACTACAACGATAACAACAAAGAAGAACGAGAACTTTTTTTTCTAGCTGATGAACGATGAAGACATTGACAGCTAATCAGAAACCACTCAATTCAAGCTTGAGCATTTAAAGCCACAGACATCAAACTGTGCGCAAACTTATAATAAACAGAACATTACCATGTTGATGTGGGTGCTAATGCCAAGTGCTGTCATGAAACTCTAGATGGCGCAGGCTGATGGGTCCTTAACGTAAACTGATGATATTCACAGTGTAAAAAAACTTGGCACTAGCTGATTGGTTCATGTTGCATACACAGCCAATAAACTTGCTGCTTTACATTTAAATGGCTGTTAAGCATTCACTAGAGCAGTTCGCAGCACGCTTTCAGAGTTCCTCTGAAACCCTCCACCTTCCCCAGCTCCACCTGTATAGATCTGCTACGGGTTATTATATATGCTATTTGTGCAGCAGCAGTATGTCTTAAATACTCACAGCACCATATCAGCGTATGTATTGCCAGTAGCAAGTTCCTGTACTTGCTTTGCAACAGCAGCAATAATCTACAACAACAACAATAACCAACAGCAGCAGCAGTGTAGCAGATCTATTCCAAGAAGACCAAATACATTAACATTGTCATATCCATTACCATGCCGAAAAGTTATTGTTATAGTTATCTTTATAGTTATTGTTCTTGGTATGAACGGCCCTTAACTCAGCCGTCAGCTGTTCTCCGTCCTAAACTCTGCCTTTTCAATGATGGGTGGGAGTTTCCCTTTAAAAGATTTTATTGGAATGTGTTGTTGCCGTCCTGCTGGTAGAGGAAGGCGTTGTCCTGCGTGCTGGATTACAATAATATTATAATTAGAGGAAAGCTCATTTTCTTTGGAGAGCAGCTGAGATGGGTGAATAAATATGGTGCTATTGGGACCTCTGCTTTACGTACCTCTGGCTGTCGTTCAGGCCATTTGTACTTCACATTTGTCTGTTTCTCTGCCCTGTTCTCTGCCCAAACATCTCTTTCTCTTCTTGTCTTTGATTTTATCTCTCTGGTCATTTGTTTGTTCAGCTGTTCGGTATGAAGTTCTGCTTGAGCAAGGGTTGAGACTAATATAAAGCTGCCCTGAAAAACAAAAACATTTAGTTGATTCATGGTGTGGCTTTGTTCTTCTTACCTGTGTCATAAAGTTTATTATCCAAACTCCCTTCGTTTTTTTGTAATTTCTACTATGCCTTTTCTTTCTAAATGTCTTTTTCTCTTTAGATCATTTCGGCTCTTTGTGTTCAAACCAATATTCTTCTTAGTTTTAAGGGTACTTTTTATGTAATAGACTGAAATGAAAAAGAAAAGAGCACCATACTTAAAATGAAAGCATGATAAGGGAGAAGTTCTAGTCAATTCAGTATTAGATTAAGCAATTATCTTTGGTAATCCAAGAATTAGTTACATAATTTCCTTTTTTCTTCCATTGATCTCATTTCATTAATGAAAATAAACTGAGCTACAGCTGGTGAATGAGCAGCCTATTTGTATCACCATACTGAACTGCAAAGAAATAACTGCCTTTATATATGTTAATATAAATAGATGATTTAAACTTGAGATCAACAATCTCCCCTTTTGTCTTTTCTTATGTTACATACTGTATGTTAAACTACAAAACAGATTTATAACATTGCCCACTAATGGGTAATTCTCATAACTGGCTGTGTTTTTTCTTCTGATAGACATTAAAGCCCTTGAATTATACTGGCTGTTTTGTTTTAAGGGACTTAGAAGTACCAAAGTTAAAGCCTTTACAACCCTCAGGGCCCCAATCACAAAAACGCACTGTTGTACTCAGTCTTAATGCACAACATGTGATAGAAGCTGCGGTCCTTGTCCAGTTCTAAATCTTTATGTAATAGAATATGTAACAGATTTCATTGAAAGCTGCCATTATGATCAGCATTTCCATTGGCTGCAGTAGTTTGTTGGCATCGACAGCAGCTACTAGTTCCCTCTTGTGGTCAGAAGTGGTCATAACAAGTCTTTGCACATTTCCTCCTCACTTTACATTGACATTCATGGCAAACTTCATCCAAAGCAACTTCAGAGTATACATTTTGCTGGTGTTTGTGTTTTCTGGGAATCAAACCCATGACTTTGCATTGCTACTGTCATATGCTAGCAGCTGAAATATAAAAATAAAACCTAATTTAGAACGTTAAAAAATACTATAACAGTAAATGATACAAAAGTAACCCTGATCTGTATGTATTGTCACAGGGTGACAAAGGTGGAGAGAGGGTTCTTCAGAAGAAATGGACGACTTTTCTGAAAGCGCAACTGCTTTGTTCACTGCCTGACGATGGGTTCCCCTTCAACATCATCCAGGACATGTTTGTACTGACCCCCAGCAAAGAGGCCTGGAAGAATACTGTGTTTTATGGAGTCTTCACCTCACAATGGTAAAGTATTACACTGAAAACCCATTTAGTTTACAGATGATATAGTGCATATAGTTGTAGCTATGTTTGTGTTCCTTTGTAAACCTTTTAGAAATTCAGCTTTCATTTCTGTTATTGAACCCTGCCTGGCACTCAACCAGGCTGCTTTTGCAGTGTTTAGCGTAGGAGTTGTGGGTATTGATTGAGTGCATTAACATAGGGGCAAAAGATACAGGACAGGCAGGAGATGTCAGCGAGACTGCAGATGCTCAGAATAGCCTCCCTCTTTTGTCCGCCTACACACTTGTTATGTCTGAGGTTAAATGAGACTTTTTTTTGCATTTTGTGTGCAGTCAGATTTTTGAGCTGCTGTTACTCTTAAAGATGTGTGTCAGTGGGGTTGTTGTTTTATTTGCATATGATTATGTATCGATTGTAATGATTGTTGTGTTTGTGCGTGCAGGTACAAAGGTGCTTCAGGCAGCTCAGCTGTATGTGCGTTCACTATGGACCAGGTCGAAGAGACATTTAACGGACGTTACCGGGAAGTTAATCGCGAGACGCAGCAGTGGTACACCTACAACCACCCAGTTCCAGAACCCAGACCTGGAGCGGTAAGTTTCATGTTCTTTTCAAAAACTATTGGGACTTCTAGACTTGTTTTAAAATCCTAAAAAAATGCAGTGTTTAAAGTGATAGTTTGTGTGCAAAGAAAACAAAAATAATGACTTTTTTCAACAATTCTTCTTCCGTGTCATTCTCCGATGCATCGTGGTACTCTCGTGAATGGTGGCGGAAACTGACATGGAAGAGAAGAAATCGTTATTTTTGTTTTCTTTGCGCACAGAAAGTATTCTTCTAGCTTCATAACATTACGGTTGAACCACTGATGTCACATGAATTATTTTAACAATGTCCTTACTACCTTTCTGGGCCTTGAACGTGTCAGTTGCACTGCTGTCTATGCAGGGTCAGAAAGTTTGTGGATTTCATCAAAAATATCTCAATTTGTGTTTCGAAGATGAACAAAGGTCTTACGGGTTTGGAATGACATGAGGATGAGCAATTAATGACAGAATTTTCATTTTTGGGTGAACAATCCAAATTTTGAGTTAGTTCTCTCAAAAATAAAAATTTGACTATCTATCAGTTCGTGAGTGTGAATTTTAATCGAATTGGTCACATCACACAGGAAGAGAAATTGTAATTGGATTTTTCAAAAAAATTGTTAGGATGGTTGTCATTTGGTAATTGCGGCGATCTCACATGAGTGACGGGTCACCGGAATGGAGGAATTATTGCCCCCTCTTCGCGACGGTGACAGTGACATCAGGGATGTCATTGTAGACGTTAAAAAAAAAGAATTATGTGCATGGATAAATCACTTCTAATAAATTCTGCATTAATAAATGAATAAATAAGAATATTCAATTTTGATTTTACAGTGACTTATATAGAACATCTTGTATATTGGTGATTGGTTTTAATGAGAATTTCACAGTTCTAGCTTCCAAGTTTAATTCTCCAGCAGCATCTACACCAAAGCTTGTTCGACCGTGAGTTCAGGTCATCTGAGTACAAGATCTTTTCAATCACACTTTCAGTCTGACTTGACATTGGTGTTTGTGTTGAAAGTTACATTGATTTTGGCTGCCACTCACCAAAAACCACTGATTGCAGTGAGAAAAAGAGCGACAGAGATATTGTGCATTGTTTCTGAAGCGTCTTTTTCCATCTTCCTGCAGTGCATCACTAACACGGCCCGCGCCCAAGGGATCTCCTCCTCCCTGCACATGCCTGATAAAGTGCTGAACTTTGTGAAGGACCACTTCCTCATGGATAGCGTGATCCGCAGCCAGCCTCTGCTGCTCAAACAAAACGTGCGCTACACGCAGCTCGCTGTGCACCGAGTACAGGCTCTCCACAAGACATACGATGTGCTCTTCATCGGCACAGGTCAGGTCTTAGACCGCCGCATACACACATATAGCTCAGCAATCTCAGTAAAACTAGACTAGGCTTGACCTAATACAGTCTCAGTGAAACTGTGCCAGATCAAGATCAAATTTGCTTTTTTATTTAGCAGCCTACACTGGAGCAAATCTGATTTTACACTAATATTCCTGCATTAAAGGCTTTTTCATTCTTGCTCCATTAGGATTTAACTACAAGGGATTTTATACTTAATATCGAGCAACATAACATTCAAAAAGGTGTATAACTACAGGTTGAGTGCTTAAAGGGATAGTTCATCCAAAAATGAAAATTCTATCACAATTTACTCATCCTAAAGTTGTTACAAACCTGTATGAGTTTCTTTCTTCTGCTGAACACAAAATAAGATCTTTTGAAGAATGTTGGTAACCAAACAGTTTCTGATCCAATGACTTCTATAGTACATTTTTTTCATACTACAGTCACAAGTCAATGGGGACAAGTGACTGTTTGGCTACCAACATTCTTCAAAAAATCTCCTTTTGTGTTCCACAGAAAAAAAAAACAAAAAAACAAGACAAACAAACAACAAAACAACAACCTCATACAGGTTTGGAACAACTTCAGGGCAGTTTTCATTTTTGAGTTTACTATCCCTTTAAACAAACTGTGTTTCAACACAGCAGAGTGAAAACAGGAAAATCCTAACTGCTTTTAACCGTCAGATTAAAAAATAATAAATAAATAAATATTAATAATGTATTAAAAATTAAATTCAAATTAATTAAAAATATAAAAAATAAAAAATATATATTAAGGCATAAATTTAAGATTTAAGTATATATATGTATGAATTGCATATGAAATTTCCATCCATTTGGATTACATAATTTTAACAAACAAACTAATAAAACCTAATGTGATGCATATTTGTCAGTTATACATAAATGAAACAGCTAAGACTTCCATAATAGTACTAATAAACAAAATGTGTTTTAACTTCACAATAAACAGTTTTATATATTTATCATCAATAAATCCAATTTTTTCCAATTTCATACATTTTCAATTTGAATACTGCTTGTTCCATAGCTAAACATATTTTAATCAGGTTCATAGTTTTTAACTGAATAAATGTAATTGTTTTCACAATTAAAGGTTTCATATTTAACGTATGATTATTGAAGTAAAATCAAATAGATGCAAATAGTTAATAATAAACTATTCCATGATTCGTGTAGATATCTTACCTGTTTCATTTATATATGACTGACAATTATGCATCACATAAAATTCATTAGTTTATATTAAAATTGAGTAATCCAAATAGATGGAAATTTTATATGTAATTCGAGACCTAATTTTTTGGGTGTTGGGTCGTAGTGGAAAGAAATCTGTGACGTAACAAATATCCCTCGTTGTGCTAATCCATTTGAGTTTTGACTAGTTACTGAGCTAATCTTGTTTTTGTTTCGTGAGATAGCTTTATTTAATTAGGATCATTTTCCCAGCGACACTGAATGGCAACCAGCCACTTTCCACTTGTCACAACTTGCAATATACTTAATGTTATGCTACCTGTTAACAAAATGGCCCAGGCCCTTGAGCACATCATCTCACATCACTTGTGTTATGTTTCAGATGACGGCAGGATTCACAAAGCCATCAACGTTAAGAACAAGATGTATATCATTGAAGAGCTGGTGATTTTCCCTGAGCCTCAGTCTGTACAACACATCGAACTGGATGATGAAAAGGTGCTTCATTTTACTCTTAAACTCATCTTCTTTGCATTTGTTATACACTCTGGAGAACGTAATGCATTAGTGAAATGACAGCGTGGCAGGCAAAGGGACCCTTCAGCCGTTGATATAGTGAGGCCTAGAAGAGAGATAATTGCATCCCTGTTTCCTCTCTGAGGAACTGTGAACAGATGGGAAACAAACAACGTCTGCTCTTTCTGTACACTACTCAGTCTATACTTCATCTATATGTGTTACACCATAAGAACTATTTTAAAAAGGTTTATTACCAGTGTCAGTGCAATTATCATGCATTAACATTTACTGTGTGCATACCGAGCGTCTTTCTACACTGGATCTATCATAGTTCTGTAGATAGGTTGTCCTAAGGAGCGGCCGTGCTGAGAAGGTGTCTTATTTCTGTTGTGTTTGCATTTCCAACAGGGGCTGTTGTTTGTGTCCAGCTATTCTGGGCTGGTTGAAATCCCTCTTGCCAACTGCTCCAACTACCAGAGCTGTGGAGAGTGTGTGCTGTCTAGAGATCCTTACTGTGCCTGGACAGGGAAGCAGTGTTCAAATATCAAACATGCGCCAACTAAGAGGTTAGTACATTTCCATTACTTACTCTAGCATCCAACTATTGCACTTCAATCAGTTTAAACCGGTATTAAAATAGATTCAAATAGAAATAGAAATTAAAGTTTAAACCATTAGCAAATAGATTTGTTTCACAAAACACGAATGAATTCTAGAACTATGCTACACTGTGGTGTAACCATAAAAAAGGCAAATAATTAAAAAAATATATATTTTCCTTACATCTTGAGTGTATAATTATTTTTGAGAGAAAAAAAAAAAAAGTATTTATTTTTTAAGAAAAAAAAATTAAATATCATGAATTCATGAACCGAATCCAAGCTTTTGAATGTTATAGCGTAGAATGTTACAAAAGCTTTTTATTTCAGATAAATGCTGATCTTTGTATCTTTGTATTCATCAAAGAATCCTGAAAAAAAAGTACTCAACTGTTTTAAATATTGATAATAATAATAATAAATGTTTCTTGAATAGCAAATCAGCATATTAGAATGATTTCTGAAGGATCACGTGACACTGAAGACTAGAGTAACGATGCTGAAAATTTAGCTTTGATCACAGGAATAAATTACATTTTAAAATATATTCAAATAGAAAACAGTTATTTTAAATAGTAAAATTATTTCAAAATTGTACTGTTTTTGCTGTACTTTGGATCAAATAAATGCAGGCTTGGTGAGCAGAAGAGACTTCTTTAAAAAACATTAATAATCTTACTGTTCAAAAACTTTTGACTGGTAGTATGTGTATGTATATATAGTTTAGTATTTTTGGCAAAGACGACGTTTTAGCAGCCATTACTTGACTACAGTCTTCAGTGTCACATGATACTTCAGAAATCTTTATAATACTGATTTGGTACTCAAGAAACTTTTCTTATTATTATCAATGTTTTTGCTGCTCAATAACCATGATACATTTTTTCAGGATTCTTTAGATTAGAAGCTTCAAAAGAACAGCCTTTATTGGAATTAGAAATCTTTTGTAACATTAAAAATGTTTTACTGTCACTTTTGATCAATTTAATGTGTCTTTACTGAAAATTAAGTGTTAATTTCTTTAAAAAAAATCTTACTGACCCCAAACTTGAACAGATGAATTGAATTTTCATCTTACCCCTGTTCTTTTCTTTACAGTCAATGGCAACAAGACGTAGATGACGCCAACACTGCAGTGTGCAAAATGACAATGGCTAGCCCTCGTTCTGCAAAACCGACTCCACCACGTGAGTAACAGCCATGCTTTACAATACCTAAACCCCATATGAATCAATATTTGAAGAACTTATTTCCAAGAAACCACAAAGTGCTGTAGAGTGCATGAGGTTAAGACAACTGTTACAGTTACAAAGCACTGTGGCATGTGGCATGACCAAACGCATTTACATAGCGCCTCCGGCAATGCGCTCTGATAGACTGTAATTAATTGAAGTGGTTGCATGGTGGTTTGAGATAAATATTTGATTTATTAGTAACTAATAAGACCATCTAACCCACAGGTGTTCCATCATGCCATGTGGTACAAATACCAGTCAACACATTTACGGTTCTTCCCTGCAAGCTGCGATCCAACTTGGCTGAGAGGCGATGGGAGTACAGTCATACCGCCGAGCGATTCGTCTACCCTAGTCCTGATGGCGGGCTGGTGGTTGTAGCCCAAGTGGACAGGGAGGAGATCTACCAATGTTGGTCCGAAGAAGGCGGCTACAGACAACTTCTGGCCAATTATTGCGTCAAAGCCGAGCACGAAAGCACCACCCTGACTGGACGTTCCCGAACGCAGTTGGTACCCCAAGGGGAAGCGATTATCCTGCCCGGGGAAACATGGTCGCCGCAAAAAACCAAAACGTACTGGAATGAGCTGATCGTTGTGTGTGCCTTACTCGTGTTTTCCCTGGTGGTCCTGTCGCTGTTCGTGGCATACAGGAACCGAGACAGGATGAAGTCCATGCTGAAGGAAGGCGAGTGCCCCAACATGCAACAGAAGAAACCGCGAATTCCAGGGAAGCACACGGAAAGCCTTCCATTAAATGGCAACAATATCCCGCCCTCGGCGTCTGACCACAAGGGCTACCAGACGCTCAATGATAACTACATCTGCAGCACTCCCACCCACGAATGCTCCTCACCCGAGAACAGCAAGAGCTTCTCAGAATCCGAAAAGAGACCTTTGAACTTAAAGGAGAGCCATGTTGAGATCTCACCAACTTGCCCGCGGCCTCGAGTGCGACTGGGCTCGGAGATCAAAGACTCGATCGTTTAAGTCTGTTTGGGATGACTGTTAAAAAAGCGGCCTCTGAACTGAACAGCACCAAGGGAGGGACAGACTGAAAATGACTGGAAACGTAACATCACTGGGTTTTATTTTGCACTTTGTCTCCTCTCATTTTGTCTTGGTGATCTGTTCACATTTCTCAGTCACTGCCAAGTCTGTGAAGCACCCAGAGCCACTCTGAGCGGGA